>OZ024873.1:14821420-14998920 GCA_964017185.1 Rugalucina vietnamica
CAGACATTCCACAGCACAACTTTACCAGTATAATGAACATGAATCCTGTTTAATCCTACAGCGGATGTTTGTACATTAGCTAGGCTATATTTATTTGTTCCTGTGGATTAAATATTAGATTTATCCTGAGCAGAGTCATTGAGACTGAACTGACCATAGCGGTCAGTTGGAAGTTAATGGCTCTCCAATAATGTCCGCTATTCTGACCGGTCACTGGCTCAAGCCATATGTCCATCTTCATCAATGCATCTACTAAGAACACCATTTACTTGACAGCAGCTCTCCCATATTTGACGAATGAATTTTCACATCATTATCATTTGGGTGAATCCACTTTCATTTTTAGGGGCGTCAGGAGTGATTTTTAAATTTTATTCCATTTTTCGATGAACATTCTCTGAGCAAACAGAATAGCCCCAGATGGGACGCCGCGTTCTGCGGCGTCACATCTGTGGCTATTCTGGTTGCCTATGTCCGACAAAAAGGACGCTAGGCTTAAACGAGTTAGAAATATATCAATTCTATTTGACGCTCATGGCTCTAGCGCATTTCAAGGTCCTTTGCCTTAAAACATTATGAAAGAGGTATGTATATTAAAAGGGCTTCGTGCAAGAGCAACCAGCATACTACATGCGCTAGTTAGATAGAAGTTTGAATGTACCATTTTAGAGGCGAATTTGAACAACTTGGGCGCATATTAATTTTTGCGAATCTGAAACCCAAGGACGCAATGTCAAGTACGGTGCCAAACGTCTTTTCGACAAACCAATAACAATTTGTTATATGGCTGCCTTGTTTTAACTCAAATCCCGTGCCTATCTCTTTCGGTCAGTCAACTTAGTATTCAATCATCTCTACACTTCAACTCAGGTTAAAGACATTTCACTTTTAATTGGAATTTGAAAGTTGATATGTTTACGTAAGTACTTAGTACTTTCAAGGTTTCTGAGGTAGCAGATGAATGTCAACGTCTATTAGGAATTATGTTGAGAGAGAGAGAGAGAGAGAGAGAGAGAGAGAGAGAGAGAGAGAGAGAGAGAGAGAGAGAGAGCGAGAGAGAGGGAGATTTGAATGTTGTTTTGAATTCTGCTGCTTTGGCCCAGTTTCGTACCAGTATGTGTCCCGTAATGCGCATGAAACTTTTGATATTTTGCAACTTTGTCACCAATCACACGTGGACGTTACGCCCTACTGTATGTGAACGCGACAAACTGTGACAAGGTTATCCGGCTGTCATCACCACGAAACCCCACATCGTGTGTTTTGCCAACTTTGGTATCGTTACGCATATGTATTTATAAGCCGCCTATTGGAAAAAAAAAATCAACAACAATGTGGTTTTCGAGCAGGTCTTACACAAAGCGGCCTGTACAGCTACAGAAGCAGGCTAGAAGCTTGAAATTTTGGAGTTAGGTAGAGGAGGAATTGTACTATCCAAGTAGCGAAAACAAAGGCGCTGATCAGCTTCGCGGTTACCTATGTTTTCGCCTATACAGATTGTTGGTTTTCCCATTAGGCGGCTCATCTAATATCGTGACGTGTATTGGCATTTGCACTTATAAACAACACTTATCCCTGTCACAAGGACAATGTATAATTGTTGCACAATTTGGCCAAATATTAACTAAGGTGTATGATCACGACGTCACACAATAACATACATGTACCTGGATTCTTCCATAAGTGGAATGATCAAACACCTAAATGATCTTGCAAGTGTCATTCGTGCTAAGTGACAAGCTGGCCAGGAAAATTCACGTACAGCATGTGAAGACACGAAAAGTATTGTCTTTTGGAAGATACGTGTACATAGGTTTTGCCATTGCACTGACAACAGGAGAGGAGGGCTACTGTAATGACTGTAACTGCTCTTTACGGAAATCCCGGTCTCGGTTCCACTTCGTAACGACTTGGACACGCTACCAACGGAGCTATCACACCCAGATGTACTTTAAAACGAACCAGAGAACATATGAGCCGCCTCATGGGAAAACCAACAATCTACATTTGCGAAAACAAAGGCGCAGATCAGCTTCGCAGTAACTGCGAAGCTGATCAGCGCCTTTGTTTTCGCTACTCGGATAGTACAGTTCCTCTTCCACTTAAATCCGAAATTTCAAGCTTCTAGCTCTTTTCTGTGCTTGCACAGGCCGGTTTGTGTCGGACCTGTTCGGAAACCACATTGTTGGTTTTCCCACGAGGCGGCTCAATTATCTAAAACGTGTTAATGAAGACATCACAAACTCCAAAAAAAAGATCTCATGAATGAAATGTTATCTGTCCATTGATGAAAAGGAAACAAATGAAAACAAGTTTCTGACAGGACTACCTGTGCGGAGGTAGATATAATTATTGATATCAGGGTAATAGAATACAAGGTAATTCTCATTGACAAGGTAATACGGTTGCCAAGTTATTCAATGATTTCGTGAGATGTAAATTCGACAGTGCTGAACTATCGGACATTTACCTTGCAAACGCCCTTGCAACATCTAAATATTACGATGGAGAAATTCAGCCATTTGCTAAAATTGACCCATATGTACTAATTAGAGGAATCGCATATATGTAAATGCAGACTTGGCGAAAAGACATTGCATCCTCTTATAGTAACATTACGCCAGATCTATATTTAGCTATGCGGAAATGGAGACGATACTAACATCTAAATATTTTCACGGAGAAATTTTCAGCCATATGTTGAGGTTGACGCAAATGTACTAATATAGCCATTTGCCAAACTTACAAACACAGTAACGGACAAAATGCACTTTATCAGTGACACAATCGTTTTTAGAGAGCAGAGTGGCGGTTTGCTTCAAAGCGTCGAAATCAAAGAACATTCGGCTGAGCTTCTTCAAAAGCAAGGCGACAAAATGCTGTCAAGTATTATAAACACTAAAGAGCTGGTCAAAACACGCACGAGTTCCCTGCTACCATCTGGTTTGCATCGCCATTTATCGAGAGGGGTCTACTTGCAACATCATTGCTGAGTACGTCCCTACCCAGTACGTTTTTATATCTCTGCCCAGTACGTTATAAGAGTTATCGTTATTTCTTAAAAAAAACTATTTTAAGCTAAATATAAATAGACTTATATATGTTTTTAACATATTATGACAATTAGTCCTTTTTGTGGTCTAATTCATAATAAGAGTAATTCATAATAAGAATATTTTTATAGCTTAATTTTATTTGATGATGTTCATGTGTAACATTCACGGTCTATATATAATATTAAATCTACATGTAGTCTTCGACTTTAAACCCACCTGAATATAATAAAATTTGAAATTGAAGGGTATATAAATTACGTGTTGTAATTCTTCAAAAGCGATTTTACATTAGTCCGGCAGATTAATTTATACATATATAACAGTCAGATAGTTTTTGTTTATTTACGTCCCAGTAAACGATGTTTCAGTCATTGTCCTGGCGGGCGAAAGCTAATCTAGTTGTTAGATTTGGGCATGAAAGGGCACGTACATGCGACCCATTTCCTCCCGAATTTCTTTCTGATTGCATCATTTTTTTTTATAACCTCTCTATTATCATGATTCCAGAAACATGATCCCTGAACAACAATTAAATTAAAATGCCTTTACGAATGCAAAACTAACACTTATGATGGATATAAGTGTTGTTGTGATCATAAAAGTTCAATCGACGTTTTGGATTTACCCCCCCCCCCTCACACACACTTTTTTGAATCAGTTTTACGTCCCTTTCAATATTATTTCAGCTCATATGAGAACGGCCAATCAGAAGGTGGGGCGAAAACAGGAGAACCCCTAGAAAACCCACCTGGCACACCCGCAAGCAGAACTTGGCTTGTCTCACATGTGGCCAGAGCGGAGCTCGAACCCACACCAGGGCGGGCCCCGTGGCCGAGCGGTTAAGAGCGCAGTTTCTTCATCATTCGATCACCTCACCGCTGTAAATGGTGTGGGTTCGAGTCCCGATCTGGCCACATGTGAGACAAGCCAAGTTCTGCTTGCGGGTGTGCCAGAGACGTGAAAGGGACGTAAAACTGAATTAAAAAAAAAAAAAAAAAAAAAAAAAAAAACGACAGAGATGACATGATCGAGTTATTAAGAAACAGCGCTCTTAATCGCTCGGCCACTGGAGCCGTCATTGTATGTATCGAGTCAACAATTATTAGCTTTCTGAGCCGAAGGTCATGCTCCAGCGTCCGTCCGTCGTCCGTCCGTCCACATTTTCAAAGATCTTCTCCTCTCAAACCGCTTAGCCAATCAAAACCAAACTTCATGTGAAGCATCCCTAGGAAGGGGGAACCAATGTTTATATAAATTGTCCAGGTCACATGACCAAGATGGCCGCCATGGCTATAAATCGCAAAAACCTTAAAAATATTCTTCTCCAGAACCAGAAGGCCTATGATTTTGAAACCTGGCATGAAGCATCAGGGAGAGGAGCTCTACAAAGTTTATATAAATCATGACCTTGGGATGACCTTGACCTATTTTACAGCAAGGTCAACATAGGTCGCCCATGTATTTGAATGGGGAAAATTGTCAAAATGCCATTTGAAGGGAAAAACTTGAAGGGAAAGGGTAAATGGACTGAACATTTATGATTCTGAAAAAAATGCACCCCAGGGGCTGGTCTACCCCCACTCCGGGGCAATATACATGTATATTACCATAATATTCAAAGATCTTCTTCTCTGAAGCTACTTGGTCAATCAAAGCCAAACTTCATGTGGAGCATCCTAAGGAAGTTGGAACAAAAGTTTATATAAATGGTCCAGATCACATGACCAAGATGGCCGCCATGGCTATAAATAGAAAAAAATATCTTTCTCCAGAACAATAAGGTCTATGATTTTGAAACTTGGCATGAAGCACCAGGGAAAGGAGCTCTATATAGTTTTCATAAATCATGACCCAGGAATGACCTTGACATATTTTACGGCAAGGTCAACATAGGTGGCCCATGCATTTGAAGGGGAAATTTGTCAAAAAGTCATTTGAAGAGAAAAACATTAAGGAAATGGGCAAATGGACTGAAGATATATGATTCTTAAAAATGGACCCAATGGGCCGGTCTGCCCCCACCCTGGGGCAATATAAATGAATATCACCATAATATTCAAAGATCTTCTTCTCTGAAACCGCTTGGCCAATCAAAGCCCGGCAAATTTGATATGAAGCACATGTAGGAAGGAGAAACCAATGTGTACATAAATAATCCAGGTCACATGACCAAGATGGCCGCCATGTCCATATATGGTAAAAATCATTCTAAAATCTTTTTCTATGGAACGGGTGGACCAATTTCAACAAAACTAGGCATGTAGCATTGTAGACTAGAGTACTATATGCGTGCATAAAATTATGACCCTGTGATGACCTTGACCTATTTTACGACAAGGTCAATATAGTTCGTCCATGACCATACTAGTCAAACAGGTTTATTGGTATACAGCGAAATAGATAACGATGTGTACTGCGTATGTACGCACGATATTTCACTCTGTACGCATACAAAATTCAGACATGTGCGTACCATGTACGCAGTAAAATTCAGCGGTACGCAAACAATTTTCGGTTTTATGCGTACTCAGTTAAAATATCTTTCAGAAAATCGTGACAAAACGATTTTTTACTAATTTGATCTGGCTGCTCTGTTAACAATCGAACAGTAGTTACAATATTAATGTAGCTTTTGATCGTTCCATATTACACATCATGCAATATAATGTATCTTCAGTAATTATAACATAAACGTGTTCTCCATCCATTGCCTCGGCCAGACAAATTGTTTACCAAAGGTTTACAATTAAAGTGTAATGGTAGCGTGTCACACAGGCATTTGCGCCGGTTTCTGGTCATTGTGTTCAATTTAAAATGATGTATTCCATGTTCTACAGCCATCCCAGTTTATCTTTTTTTCCTCATTTTTTCTCTCTTATTATTTATGCAAGGAACAACAATATGGTTTAACATACATACATGATAGAATAACATGTAATTACAGGATTATCAACCAGTTTACTCGAATTCTCAACTTAAATAAATGGTCTTATACGTGCGTGTACACATATCTACTTGTATACATAAGTTTGATTCTGGATGAGAGGTTAGAATAAGAATCCTCAGAAAACGTGTACGCAGTTGTATTGTCAGTACGCACTGTACATTCAACTTAATGCGTACAGTACGCATTGTGAAAAATAATTATCTACTTCACTGGTATATATCCCTGATCTCAGGTGAGCGTTTACAGGACCATTGGTCCTCTAGTACAGGTTTTCAGCTATGTCTGGACAAAGCCAGCGCTTTTTGAGTATTAACCATTACTGTTGTGAGTTAATGTTGTCTTGCTCAAGGACACGACCCGGAAACCCCTAGTGGGAATCAAACCCAATACCTCTCGATTCGGAGGCCGGTGCTCTACCACAAGGCTATCGTGCTCCATAAAATTCTTATAAACAGCCAAGAAACAGGCATGTTTATGAAAGTTTTTTTACGATATATTCGTTTATCGAGATACATTAGAAAAAAAGAAAGATTATTTCTCAATCCAGGTATCACAAGCGCGGAAATGTTTCCAAACGCGGATTTGAACCAGTACATCGCGGAAATACACAAGGTACGAAAACATGCGGCTATAGCATTTAAGTGCTGGTTCAGATAAATAAATGTTTAATTATTATAAAACACGTATTATATTACAAGTTTCAACAATAAAACGCTTTGCAATTTAATATGCATGGTTGCCATAGCAACGAACCGAACACCACTGGAGGAAAAATCTAAGATTTCCTTGTTTTAGGGGTTTTCAGATACATTTATGTCAGAAGCTCTGCGTATCTCGGACGGTCTTAAGCATAACGAATAAGTTCTACATGCGTTAAATACGCTTTGAACGCTTTCGACGTCTTTGTATGGTCCTCGCCCATTTGTGGCCTAAATAAATAGAAGGGCTGCTTGTGCCTCCAGGCAAAGCGTCTACGCTACCGACTGACCGTCTGATCATGTCTGAGACTGCCCAGGGAAAGTGGTCAAAGTCAATCATCCATACAAAGTTTATATGGGGCATTATCAAAAAATGGAGCAATCCAGAAAACTGTAAGGCAAAACGAAAAAAAAATCGTTGTCCAGTTTTTCTTTTTTAATGAGATAGTTTTATTAACAATAGCATTTAGAATATAGAAATAAAATATGCCGAGTTTAACTGAACAAATTGTGCACCAGCATTAATCAATTGTATGGTACCCTTGAAAAAATATCGGTGCTGTCACGAACAAATTTTCTCGCGTACAACGCTTATTTGATAAGACTTTCCAAATCTGTAAGTGGGGGTATATATAACTTGTCACAAACCTTAAATACTTTCAATGAATTAACGAGGGAGAGAGCTTAAATGAAAATGCACATACTGTGATTTGTTCTGTTTCTGAAGCGCTTTTTTCTGTAGACATAATCTTGAAGGATTAAACCAAAATTAAGTTCTTCAAAACGTTTACTAATTTAGTATAGTATCATTACATACCAAAAGCAACTACTTTTATATGATGCGTTTTGAGTATTTTAAATAATTATGACCGTGAAAGCACTGATATCGTGACAGCACTGATGCTGTCGTGACAGCACTGTTAATTATCCGATCTCGCCTTTTTTATTCCAATGTGTGCGGAGTTGATTAACTGATTAATTTCTGACAATTAACCGATGAGCTTAGGGACAGTGACTGCCTTACGGTCGCAACCAACGAAGCCTCGGCTAATGCTCGAACCAGGGACACCTTTGGGTAGATAACACAACACGTTCGGTACACGCAAACCAAACGCGGTGTAACACGACAAGCGCAATTAGCGCTATTCAGCTTAACACTTTAAGCAGCTGCAGCATGAGAAAATGTTTTTTGGGGCTTTCGACCAGGTCTGAAACAACCAGGATTGTTCACGACAAAAGAGTGCAATTAATTTGGGACCCTATCACGGGTTTTCTGTGTAGAAGGGCCATTTATGATAACAATAATAATCTCAATATTTATAGAGGATAACGTATTTAGCACAACGGCCAGTCTTCCATACGGTCCTCTAGTGAATACAGACATTGATTATTTTCGGACCTCTTTTGTTATTATTCGGACATTTTCATATTAGTCAGGGGCGGTCGGGACCAAAAATAGGTCCCGTTCGACTTTGGTGCCGATTTATGGTGACCTTTGCTAAATTGTACTTGAGGGTAAAACTAATTAAAATAGGCTGGTCACCCATCTAAATTTTACGTCTGAACGGAATGATGACGTCATCAAAATGGCGCATATTGCGTATTTACTACGTATATGTGTTTTCCATTGTATCGGATGAGGATCGGGCTCTTTTGCAATCCCCTTATGATTACCGATGCCAAATTGTACCTTTAGGGACTACTGATGATAATCAACAGGATAATCATCTGGATTGTACGTCTGGGCAGAATTGTGACGTCAGCAAAATTGTGTATATTACGTATATATGCCATATATGCATTATTCATTAAATACGTTTGTGATCGTGACCTCTTGCAAGCTGTTCTTGGTGATCTATGTCAACTTGCTCGTTATTGGATAATGTATGAAAAACGGTGGATCAACTATTTGGGTTTGACGTCTGAACAGGATTATGACGTAATCAAAATTGCCTAAAATACGTATATGCTATATATAATTGTTGCCCATTGTATCCTATGGTGACTCTCTTGCAAGTTGTAATCGCTGACCGATGCCCAATTGTGCTTTAGGAGATAACTAATGAAAATCACAAGGTAATCTTTCTGGGTTTTACGTCTGGGCGGAATGATGACGTCATCAATATTGCGTCTATTGCGTAAATGCCATGTGCACGTATATCCATAACAATCCTATGGTGACCGTGAGTCTTTTGCAGCATATTGTTGGTGATCTATGCAGAATTTCAATTTTGGAAATAACATAAAATCAGCGTGTCACCTATCAGAGTTTGATGTCTTAAAACGATAGTGACGTCATCAAAATTGTATATTTAACGTAGATGCCATTTATTAACATTGTCTTTTGTATCCCATGCGATCGGGACTCCTTGTTTCTCAATTTTATGCAGGTAGGTATACCTATTAAAACCTGAAGGCATGTAAACAAATAGAACCTGTTGACGTAATAAAGTCATTCATGTGCTTTCTCAATCGCCAAGTGTTTAACATTGCTCAAGTCATACATTGCTCAAGTCATACGCATACACACCACCAGCAATATTTTTACACAAATCATATCAACTTTTCAAATAATGCAAAGCCAGAATGTCCGAAACTAGGGCAATTCCCAACATCTGTAAATTAGACATCGGATTCTAATGATCTGTGCTGGCTTTTAGCGGCTTTCTGTGGCCTTACACGCAGTATGGAACCAGACACTGAACAAAGTGTGGCAGGTCCACCGACTTGGTCAGCTCTGAATTCCATTATAAGCAAACCACTGCCGTTAACTCGTGTATCAACCCCACCATTAATTGCTGCACCGGCGCATGAGTAGGAGAAGAAAGAAGAACAGTTATATCACTTGACATGGGTCTGTAAAAGCCAGCGCAAAAATTGCTAATGGATATAAAAATGAATTTAGCAACATCATTCTTCGACCTGGCGAACTTCATGTAGTCATTGCAATGTTAAGAACAATTGGATGCTACATTGACAGTTCTGGAATAGACGCAGCATGGTTTCATGCCGACTTGTATGGTCAGACAACCATTAAGCAAACCATAGATGGGAATCATGTCAAGCGAGGAGTAAAAGGGCACACCATCACCCTCTTATCACTGTTTTCCGTGAACATGGAGGCTTTTTCTAAGCACAACGCCGAATTATTCAGTGAAAGTAAAGGGGAAGTTGGAAAATTCATTGACAACTGCAGTAATCTCTCTTCCATCGAGAAGATTTCTAAGGGGCATGAGGTGCTGCAACAGTATATGACGGCATCGAACTTTGAGACAATATTTTCTAGTTTCACCAAGGAGGGCAAAAAGATGTATCAGGCAATGTTGGTATATTTGAATGGTAATGTTGATGCTAGAATTTATCAAGGCTGTTCAAAATGGCGACTGGGCAATGCTCAAAGTTGAATCAAAACAGAACGCTGACGTCGAGAAAAATCTTTCTTCCAAGCACTATGAACTTACAAACGCAGCGCGAACGAAGGTAATTGTGTCAGCTCTGTCACTGACAACGACTCTGCAAGGTTTCACTAATCCCTTTGTATATGACGATGATGATTATCAATATTGTGTCAAAAACAGTAGTAGTTGTTGATATTCAGAGAGACAATGAGCAAAACGGATCAGGTAAATTTGATGAATTAGTTGAATCCAGATTGAAGACAAGAAGCACAAATTTCTGGGACCCTATGAAGAAACTGTCTCTCAAAACTTGGAAAAGCTCATTGAAAGAAACCAAGCTCAAAGTTGGGGACAAAACTGTTGAACTGAAAGAAGACAGAGGCCTTTTTGCAAGAATGCTAATTAGTGCAAATTCCAGACCAGAAATCAGCCTTGAAGATACTATAGGTACATATGAGTTATCTGTTGTTCCAAGAGCCTTGTTTGCCGCGGACGGCTCAATGCATCATTGTTCCGAGAAGAGTAAGCTCATGGCGTATCTAGAAAAGAAAGCAGACATGACGACGACAAATGCTTGTACAGAAAATATTGAAAAGACAGATAGGGTTGCTATTGTAGATGCAATGGTTATTGTACAGAGTTTGGACAAACCAAAATCTATCAAAACTTGCAAAGACCTTTCAGATCATTTTTGCACTAAAGTCACACAGATGTTTGACGCTATGAAACGGTTCATCTCATTTTTGACAGATATGACGTGGACTGAAACACGCTCTGTACGATTAGGGGGCAAACAAAACAATGCCTACCATATTGCAGACTCTACTCGGATCGAAAATTTCTCGACAATAAATATATTCCCGCTATGATAACATTGCCTCCAGCCCCCGATACATTTTTGCAGCTGGTCAAATGCGATTACAACAAGACTACGTGCGAAACTTCTCGATGCAAGTGCAAGATGCAATTTGTTTTACACTGATTTGTGCTGCTGTGGAGCTGAAGATGATTTGTGTAAAAATATTGGCGATTGAGAAAGCACATGAATGACTTGATTACGCCAACAGGTTCTATTTGTTTACATGCCTTTAGGTTTTAATAGGTATATCTTCCTGCGTAAAATTGAGAAAGAGGAAGTCCCGATCGCATGGGATACAAAAGACAATGTAAATAAATGGCATCTACGTATACAATTTTGATGACGTCACTATCGTTTTAAGACATCAAACTCTGATAGGTGACACGCTGATTTTATGTTATTTCCAAAATTGAAACTCTGCATAGATCACCAACAATATGCTGCAAAAGAGTCACGGATACCATAGGATTGTAATGGATATACGTGCACATGGCATTTACGCAATAGACGCAATATTGATGACGTCATCATTCTGCCCAGACGTAAAACCCAGAAAGATTACCTTGTGATTTTCATTAGTTATCTCCTAAAGCACAATTGGGCATCGGTCAGCGATTACAACTTGCAAGAGAGTCACCATAGGATACAATGGGCAACAATTATATATAGCATATACGTATTTTAGGCAATTTTGATGACGTCATCATCCTGTCCAGACGTCAAACCCAAATAGTTGATCCACTGTTTTTCATACATTATCCAATAACGTGCAAGTTGACATAGATCACTAAGAACAGCTTGCAAGAGGTCCCGATCACAAACGTATTTAATGAATAATGCATATATGACATATATACGTAATATACACAATTTTGCTGACGTCACAATTCTGCCCAGACGTACAATCCAGATGATTATCCTGTTGATTATCATTAGTAGTCTTTAAAGGTACAATTTGGCATCGGTAATCATAAGGATGTTGCAAGAGAGCCCGATCCTCATAAGATATAATGGAAAACACATATACGCAGTAAATACGCAATATGCGCCATTTTGATGACGTCATCATTCCGTTCAGACGTAAAATTTAGATGGGTGACCAGCCTATTTTCATTAGTTTTACCCTTAAGTACAATTTGGCATAGGTCACCATAAATCGGCACCAAAGTCGAACGGGAATCCCGACCACCCCTGACTAATTAGACATGCGATGTTAGTGATGCTATATTTTGTTTTGGGAGAAGAGAAGCCAGTGCTTGCCTAATAATGCCAAGCAAGGTAGCCACTGGTACCATTTTTAAAGTCTTTGGCATGACCCGGCCCGGGATCGAACCCACGACCTCCCGCTCCCGAAGCAGACGCTCTCACCATTACGCTTTCGGAATCGGCAATTCGTTATCAAGGAGCTTGGGAGAACTGGAAAACATTTGAAGGGAGTTGGGGATTACTAGAAGAGAACATTTTTAGTTTTAGGAAGCTGGGAGCAAGTAAAAAAAAATAGGGAGCTTGGGTCATTTTTCTTTTAGTGAGCTTGGAGCTAATACCCCCTTGGAAGGTTACACTGCAGCTGAGCTGCACTTTTGCAAAATCATGTCTTCTCATGACGCGTCTGATATTTATTTTTTATGTACCCGAGTCAATAACTTTCAGTAATGTCGGGACGAAACTAACACTTCTTTATCTTCGTAGTAACCAGCCTCATTGGGTATACCCTGGTCGACGAAGAATTTTGAATTTGCAGTTTTGTATCCCCCCCCCCCCCCCCCCCAACACACACACACCTCAAATGGTTTGACCTCTTCTGACTGCTACTGGTGTTAGTAGCTGAGACCCTCTCGTGAAAGGCGACCTAACTCTTTTCAGTGTAAGAAATTGCCTGAATCCACACCTGCTGACAGAAGTCAACTCAGTGCTGTCACACATCAGTACTGTCACGACCGTGACAGCACTAACCGTGATAGTACTGAGTTTCACACATAAATTTAATTATTATGACTAACAGCAGGCTGAAAACGTTGCATATCTATTCAAACCGGCCCTAAGCTGAAATTCAGTCATGGCCTTAAAATGTACGTGATATTTGCAAGAAGCGGCAAAATGCGCGTGATAGTACTGATGGCTAAAAAATTCCCACACCGATTTTGACATGTCTTTATGGAATATGAACGGAGTAATTTTCTCAAAAAATTGTTTACCATGACTTCATCAGCTTGCTGTCGTCTACAAAAATGCGATTGTTTTGATCTGAGTCAAAATAGATGTTTTAAAACTGTGACAGCACTGATATGTTTTCCAGGGACAGCACTATAATGTGCCGCCGCTCTTAAATTGCACTTAATATACCATATGATTTTTGAATTTGACTTCAATAACATTATATGCAATAGAGGGTTACAGAAAATGTAATTTCTGTCAAGCTTCTTTTGCAATGGAAACAAATAAAACTACTTACATTTTTTCTTTTAAATAACATACTCGTAAACGTGAAATCCGTGTGGTTCTTGTAAAGCACGGCTGATAATAATATTATAGAAGGAGGAAGCAAACCTCGGACATCGCGCTTGCGAGAAAATCATCAGGGACAAGGATTGCTCCATTTTTTTGATAATGACCCATATACACTGTATACAATGCGTGTCTGCAGCGTAGAAGCGAAAATGGGCTATTTTGAAAATTGTACGGCATCATACCAAATATGTGATACCGGAACGTTCCAAGTAGAGATCTACAGCGCCATACTCTACCACAACGTTCCAAGTTGAGCTCTAGAGCGCTGTATTCTACCGTAACCTCCCTAATAAAGAGCTACAGTGCCATGCGCTACCGCAACGTCCCCAGTAGCATTCTACAATACAATACTCAACCGCAACCTCTCCAGTAGGGATATACAGTATCGTACTCTACCACAACGTACACATTAGGATTTACAGCACCATTGTTTACCGCAACGTCCCCAGTATCGATCTACAGTATCATATTCTACTGCAACGTCCCCAGTAACGATCTACGGTTAGATACTCTACCATAACGTACTCAGTAGAGATATATAGCGCCACAGTTTACCACAAGGACCCAGTAGGAATCTACAGTGCCATACTCTACTGCAACGTCCTCAGTAGAGATATACAGCCATATATTTTACCGCAACGCTATACTCTACCACAACGTACCCATTGGGGATTTACCGCAACGTCCCTAGTAGGTATCTACAGCGTCATAGTCTACCGCTGCGTTCCAAGTAGGGTTCTACAGTGTCATATTCTACCGCAACCTCCCCTACAGCTCCATACTCTGTCACAACGTACCCAGTAGAGATATACAGCGCCTTAGTTTACGAAAACGTCCCAAGTAGGTATCTTCAGAGCCATACCCTACCATAACGTCTACAGTATGGATCTTCAGCGTCCCCAGTAAAGATATACAGCACCAAACTGTTATGCAACGTCTTCAGTATGGAAATACAGTGCAATAATCTACAACAACGTACCTGTAGGCATCTATAGTGCAATACTCTACTACAACATCTCCAGTTCGCAACTACCGTGCCATAGTCTACCGCAACGTATCCAATTTGGTATCTGCAGTGTCATACTCTGCCTAAAAGTACCGAGTAGAGATATACAGAGCAATATTTTACCACAAGGTCCCAATTAAGGATTTACAGTTTTTATCTATACCGCAACGTTCCCAGTAGAGACCAATAGCGCCACACTCTATCACGCAGTCTCTAGTTGAGATCTATAGCCAAATACTCTACAGAAACGTCCCCAGTAGATATCTACTTTCAACCACAACATCTGCTGTTTGGATCTTCAGCCACATACTCTACAAGTTGGCTTCTTTAAAAAGAAACCAATGAAAAGGTAAGCAGCCGTTTGTTATAAGAGATTCCTTTAAATTTGCTCTAGATTTCAGTGTTGTTGATTCTCTGGTTTGTCATTAATTTCGATTCTCATACGTTTCAGTTTCGTTTCCTATACATGAATGTCGTTTGACCAGTGTGTGTATCTGTCATTCAAGGCATTGACAAAAATTTCTGATGTTATGGAACCAAAGCCAATACTAAAGGGAACACGATTACAATCAATATCTGTATGTCGATGTGTAGAAAACCATTTTGTAGTGCAGTCAATTTGTGACAGAGTTCTGAATTTTGACCTGCAGCCACACTACCAGAAACAGACCCATGGGACCGATGTGATGGACTAAAAGTCAGCCATATAGAGTTCCTATAGTTTCTGTACCCCTCGTCAGGGTATCTACGATCTAAACCTAGATGCGCTATGATAAGCAGTCACCACGATCGAAACTGCTTGCTAGATTTTACCGTTATTTGACGGGGAGTCTCAAAAATGGATAAATTTAATTGATGGCGGTTAACTGTCTAGTCAGTATAGACGGGTTCACTAGTTTTTATTAAGCGCTTTATGTGACAACACGCGTAATTGAGAGAGAGCAGTCGATCATGGGTAGAATTTTCTTCATATTCAAAGTAAACACTGTGGAAAAGGTCCTGAGGGACCTTTTCCAATAACGTCCCATTATGGATCAACAGTGCCCTACTATACCGCAAATTTCCCAGTAGGGATCTACATGTCCATAGTCTACCGTCACGTCCCCAGTAGGGATCTACTGTGCAATTCTCTACCGCAACGTCCCAGGTTGTGATATACAGCGCTATTTTCTACCACAACGAAACCAGTAGGGATCTTCAGCGCCATGCTGTACCATATTGTTCCAAGTACAGATATATAGCGCCACACTCATCTGCAACGTACCCAGTAGAGATCTACAGCACCATACTCTACTGCGACGTTTCCAATAGGTATCTACAACGACATACTCACTGACGAGGCTTGAATAGCCGAAACCGCGGTATGGCCCATCACCTTTCTGGAAAATATGCTCACTGCTCTTAAAGGATCTCAGTTTTATTTTTATTTGCTATTACTGCAGCTGGTGTTGTGCCGTGTGGCGGCCCTAAAAAGTCTCCCCGTACATCATCCGTAGTGCAGATTATATTTTCCTTTTGGTCCTTTGAGATCAGAGAGGATATTTTGAGAAATCAGAAAATTATCATCGGTTTAGATTCATATTCTAACCAACGTTCAATATATTTGGCCACAATTTGATTATACTAGTCTTTGTATCGACTAGCCTGCTGAAAGTTGAAAAATTACTGTAACTCTCTTTGGCTCCATATTGCAAAATCTAAAGGGTCACTGACGAGGCTTGAATAGCCGAAACCGTGGTATGGCCCATCACCTTTCTGGAAAATATGCTCAGGGCTCTTAAAGGATCTCAGTTTTATTTTTATTATCTACTGCAACGTCCCCAGTAGAAATCTACAGACATAAACACTACCGCAACGCCCCAACTAGGTATCTACAGTGCCATTCTGTAGCGCAACGTCCCCAGTAGATATCAACAGTGCCATACTCTAGTGCAACGTCTTCAGTAAGAATGTACAGTGCCGAACTCTTCCACAACGTACCCAGTAGGGATATACCGCACAATTCTCTACCGCAATGTCCCCCATAGTGATAAACAGTGCCATATTCTAGCACAACGTCCC
This sequence comes from Rugalucina vietnamica, assembly GCA_964017185.1. Classification (NCBI taxonomy): domain Eukaryota; kingdom Metazoa; phylum Mollusca; class Bivalvia; order Lucinida; family Lucinidae; genus Rugalucina; species Rugalucina vietnamica. The sequence continues at coordinate 14,837,954 of OZ024873.1, forward strand.
CTTGTGGATATTCAATGCCAAAATCTATCGCAAACTCCCTGTTATGAATATACAGCGCCATACTCTACTGCTACGTCTACAGCATCTATAACGCCTTTCTCTACCGCAACCTCCCCAGTAGGGATCTACAGTGCCATACTCTACCACATCGACCCCAGTTAATATCTACAGAGCCATACTCTACCACAACGTACCTAATAGAGATCAACAGCGCCATACTGTACCACAACGTCTCCAGTAGGTATCTACAGCGCCATACTCTATCGCAATGTCCCCAATAGGGATCTACAATGCCGTATTCCACCACAACGTCCCCAGTAGGGATGTACATGCAGTGCCAAATTCTACAAAACGTGTCTGTTAGGGATCTACAGAGCCAAACCCTACAGCAACGACCAAGTATGGTTCTACAGTGTCATACTCTACCATAACGTAGACAGTAGCAAAACTAATCGATTGATTATTCGATTACTTTTACAAATCAATTGTAATTGTAATCGAATAAAGCCAGGAAAAAATACTTTTAATCGTAATCGTTAATCGTTGAAAGTAATTGTAATCGTTAGTGATTAACTTTGAAAGTAATCGATAACAGGTCTGCCAGGCTCTACCGCAATGGTCCAATAGGGATCTACAGTGTCATATTCTAATACAACATCCCCAATATGGACCTAACCACATACTAAGCAGCTATGTCCCCAGTAGTGTAGCCTGGGTTCCAGTCTGATCCTTTTTTTTTTCTTTTTTTTTAATTTTTCATTTTTTCAGCCTAGCCTGGGTTCCAGTCTGATCTTTTTTTCTTTTTTTTTTAATTTTTCATTTTTTCAACCTTGGCAACTTTGATTGCATTACTATACTGCAACGACTACCCTACCCTACCGCAACGTCCCCAGTACGAATCTACAGCGCCATACTCTACATCAAGTAGAGACAAACAGCGCCATACTCTATAGAGACAAACAGCGCCATACTCTACCGCAACGTCTTCAGTAGAGATTATCTGTCACATATTCTACCGCAACGTCCCCAGTAGATATCTACAGCACCAAACTATCGCAACGTCCCCAGTAGCCTAGCGATCTCTGTAGCGTCATACTCTACTCACCCGTCCCCAGTAGAGATAAACAGCCACATATTCTACCGCAACGTCCCCAGTAGATATCTACAGCGCCTTACTGTATCCCAACGTCCGCAGAAGCGATCTCTACAGCACCATATTCTACCATAACGTCCCCAGTAGGAATCTACAGCCACATGCTGAACCGGAACGTCCCCAGTAGGGATCTACAGTACCATACTCTATCGCAACGTCTCCAGTAAGGAACTACAGTGTCATACTCTACCACAACGTACCCAGTAAGGATATAGAGCTGAACAGCGCCATAATGTATCACAACGGATTCAGTAGGGATATACAGCCACATACTCTACCGTAACTTATCTAGTAATGATCTAGCGTGACATACTCTTCCACAAGATCCCCAGTAGAGATCTTCAGCGCCATACTCTACCGCAATGTCCGCAGTTTGGATCAGCAGTGCCATACTATATTGCAATGTCCCCGATAGGGATCTACACTGTCATAATCCACCACAACCTCCCCAGTAGGGATATACGACACTATTCTCTACAACAATCTACCAAGTGATATAAACAGCTCAATTATTTCCACAAGGTCCGTAGTGGATTTTCAGTGACATACTCTTCCACATTGTTTCCAAATTAAACCTTTAATCTACAACAATGTACCCAGTGGAGGTCTACAGCGCCATAATCTGCTACAAAGTCACCAGTAGGGATATAAAGCGCCATACTCTATCGCAACCTACCAAGTAGAGATCAACATCGCCATAATCTACCGCAAGGTCCCCAGTATGTATCTTTATTCCATACTCTACCACAACGTACCAAGTTGGGATCTACAGCGACATACTCTGCCGCAACGTCCCCAGTAGTATTATAAAGTGCCACAACTTCCCCAATACGTATCTACAGTGCCATGCTCTACCACAACGTCCCAAATAAGGATCTTCAGTGTTATATTCTACCACAACGCCCCAAAGGAATCTACGGTGCCATACTCTACCGCACGTTTCCATAACCTCAATTCTAAGTTAAATTCGTTTTGCGCAAGAAATCATGGCTGCCTTCTTGAATGACATCTTGAATACGATAATCACTGCATCTTGATAAGGCAATCTAGCTTGAGTAATGGTTCTGAAAGTTAAAGTGCTTATTGTATGAATAAAAAAAGTTAAACCAAAATTACGAAAAACCTTGACTTATTTCATCTATACAGTGTTTTTTTTTATCCTGTCTTGAAAAGAAACTATGATAGAATGTAAATACTTATACAAAACTGATACCTGTTCATCATTTTGTACTGAAATAACCACAGTTTTGCCAGATAAAAACAATCAGAGACCCCTGTTAAATATTATTATATATTCTGGCCGCCATCTTAAACGCCATCTTGAAAATACAAAATTGCTCAATGATGCCAAAGTGGCATCACTCAGATTCTTGTAAGGCAATGCCAACTGAACATCATTCAGTAAAGAAAAAAACTTTAGAACACAATTCCAGGTCAAATTTGTTTTCTGCAGGACTAAGGGGACGGTGTGGTAGATTATGGTGCTGTAGACCTCTACTGGAGACGGTGTGGTAGGATATGGCGCTGTAGATCATTCTGGGGACGGTGTGGTAGGGAATGTCGCTGTAGATCTCTACTGGGGACGTTTGGGTAGGGAATGGGGCGACAGATCTCTACTGGGGACAGAATGGTAGGGTATGGTGTTGTAGATCCCTACTGGGATAAATGCGGAAGAGAATGACACTGTATATATCTACTGGGGACGGAGTGGTAAAATATGGCGCTGTTTATCTTTAATGGAGACGGTGTGGTAGACTTCCGCACTGTATATCTCTACTGGAGACGGTCCAGTAGAGTAAGGTGCTGTAGATCTCTACTGGGGACGTTGGGTAGGGAATGGGGTGATAGATCTCTACTGGGTACGGTGTGGTAGATTATGGTGCTGTAGATCTCTACTGGGGACGGTGTGGTAGGATATGGCGCTGTGGATCTTTACTGGGGACGGTATGGTAGGATATGTCGCTGTAGATCTCTACCGGGGACGTTGTGGTAGGGAATGGTGCGATAGACCTCTACTGGGGACGGAATGGTAGGGTATTGTGTTGTATATCCCTACTGGGGACGATGCTGATTAGAATGACTCTATATATCTCTACTGGAGACGGAGTGGAAGGGTATGTCGCTGTAGATCTCTACTGGGGACGTATTTGTAGAGTAGTTTTGTTTTGTATGTCTACTCGGAACGTTGAAATATGTAGCTGTAGATCTCCACTGGGGACGTAATGGTAGGGAATTGGACGATAGATCTTTACTGGGGACGGTGTGGTAGGGTATGTCGCTGTAGATCTCTACTGGGGACGATGTGGTAGGGAATGGGGTGATAGATCTCTACTGGGGACGGTGTGGTAGATTATGGTGCTGTAGATCTCTACTGGGGACGACGTGGTAGGATGTGGCGCTGTAGATCTTTACTGGGGACGGTATCGTAGGATATGTCGCTGTAGATCTCTACTGGGGACGTTGTGGTAGGGAATGGGGCGATAGATCTTTACTGGGGACGGAATAGTAGGCTATGGTGGTTTAGATCCCTACTGGGGACGATGCTTAAGAGAATGACACTGTATATCTCTACTGGGGACGGAATGGTAGGGTATGGCGCTGTATACCTCTACTTAAGACGGTGTGGTAGACTAACTCACCGTAGATCTCTATTGGGTACGATCCAGTAGAGTTTGGTGCTGTAGATCTCTACTGGGAACGGTGTGTTAGGGTATGTAGCTGTAAATCTCTACTGTGAACGCATTGGTAAAGTAGTTCGCTTTAGATCTCTACTGGGGACGGTGTGATAGGGTTTGTAGCTGTAGATCTGTACTGGGGACGTTGTGGCAGGGATTGGGGCGAAATATCTCTACTGGAGACGGTGTGGTAGATTATGGTGTTGTAGATCTCTACTGGGGACAGTGTGGTAGGGTATGTCGCTGGAGATCTCTACTGGGGACGATGTGGTAGGAAATGGGGCAATGGATCTCTACTGGGGACGGAACGGTAGGATATGGTGTTGTAAATCCCTACTGGGGACAATGCTAAAGAAAATGACATAGTATATCTCTTCTAGGGACGGGGTGGTAGGGTATGGCGCTGTATGACTCTTTATGTCTCTACTGGAGACGGTGTGGGAGACTACCGCACTGTATATCTCTACTGGGGACGTTGTGGTAGGGAATGGGGCAATACATATCTCTACTGGGGACGGAATGGTAGGGTATGGTGTTGTAGATACCTACTGTGAAGGATACTGAAGAGAATGATACTGTATATCTCTACTGGAGACGGTGTTTTAGGGTATGGCGCTATATATCTCTACTGGAGACGGTGTGGTAGACTACCGCACTGTAGATCTCTACTGGGGACGCCCCAGTAGAGTATGGTGCTGTAAATCTATACTGGGGACGGTGTGGTATGGTATGTCGCTGTAGATCTCTACTGGGGACGTATTGGTGGAGTAGTTCGCTTAAGATGTTTACTGGGGACGGTGTGATAGGGAATGTAGCTTAAGATCTCCACTAGGGACGTTGCGTTAGGGAATTGAACGATAGATCTTTACTGGGGACGGTGTGGTAGATAATGGTGCTGTAAATCTCAACTGGGGACGCTGTGGTAGGTCATGGCGCTGTAGATCTTTACTGGGGACGGTGTGGTAGGGTATATCGCTGTATATCTCTACTGGGGACGTATTGGTGGAGTAGTTCGCTTAAGATGTTTTCTTGGGACGGTGAGATAGGGAATGTAGCTGTAGATCTTCACTGGGGACGTTGTGGTAGGGAATTGAACGATATTATTTTTTACTGGGGACGGTGTGGTAGGGTATGTCTCTGTAGATCTCTTCTTGGGACGTTGTGGTAGGGTATGGGTCGATATATCTCTACTGGGGACGGTGTGGTAGATTATGGTGCTGTAAATCTCTACTTGGTACGCTGTGGTAGATTATGGCGCTGTATATCTTTACTGGGGACGGTGTGGTAGGGTATGTCGCTGCAGATCTCTACTGGGGAAGTTATGGTAGAAATGGGTCCATTTATCGCTACTGGGGACGGTGTGGTAGATTAAGGTGCTGTATATCTCTACTGGGGACGTTGTGGTAGGGAAAGGGGCGATAGATCTCTACTGGAGAGGGAAAGGTGGGATATGGTGTTGTAGATCCCTACTGGGGGACGATGCTGAAGAGAATGACACTGTATATCTCTACTGGAGACGGTGCGGTAGACTACCGCACTGAGGAATTCTACTGGGTATAGAGTAGAGTATCCAGTAGAGTATAGTGTTGTACATCTCTACTGAGGACGGTGTGGTAGGGTATGTCGCTGAAGATCTCTACTGGGGACGTATTGGTAGAGTAGTTCGCTTTAAATGTCTACTTAGGACTGTGTGATAGGGTATGTTGCTGTAGATCTCTACTTGGGACGTTGTGGTAGGGAATGGGGCGATAGATTTCTACTTGGGACGGTGTGGTAGGGTATGTCGCTGTAGATCTCTACTGGGGACGTTGTGGTAGGGAATGGGTCGATAGATATTTACTAGGGACGGTGTGGTAGATTATGTAGATCTCTTCTGGGGACGGTGTGGTACGGTATGGCGCTGTAAATCTTTACTGGGGACGGTGTGGTAGGGTATGTAGCTGTAGATCTCTACTGGGGACGTTGTGGTAGGGAATGGGACGATAGATCTCTACTGGGGACGGAATGGTAGGATATGGTGCTGTAGATCCCTACTTGGGACGATGTCGGAGAGAATGACACTGTATATCTCTACAAGGGACGTAGTGGTAGCGTATGGCGCTGTATATCTCTACTGGGGAGGGTGTGATAGACTACTGCACTGTAGATCTCTACTGAGGAAGGTCCAGTAGAATATGGTGCTGTAGATCTCTACTGGGGACGGTGTGGTAGATTATGGCTTTGTATATCTCTACTGGGGACGGTGTGGTAGGGTATGTCGCTGTATATCTCTACTGGGGGCGTTGTGGTAGAGAATAGGGCGAAATCTCTACAGGGGACGGAATGGTAGGGTATGGTGTTGTAGATCTCTACTGGGGACGATGCTGAAGAGAATGACACTGTATATCTCTACTGAGGACGAAATGGTAGGTAATGGCGCTGTATGTATCACTGGAGACGGTGTGGTAGACTACCGCAATACAGATCTCAACTGGGGACGTTGTGTTTGGGAATGGGGCAATAGATCTCTACTGCGGACGCAGTGGTGGGGTATGGTGTTGTAGATCCCTACTGGGGACGATGCTGAAGAGAATGACACTGCATATCTCTACTGGGGACGGTGTGGTAGGATATGACGCTGTATATCTCTACTGGAGACGGTGTGGTAGAATACCGTACTGTAGATCTCTACTTGGGACGGTCCAGTAGAATATGGTGCTGTAGATTATACTGGGGACGGTGTGGTAGGGTATGTCGCCTTAGATCTGGGGACGTTGTGGTAGGAAATGGGGCGATAGATCTCTACTGAGGACGTTGTGGTAGGGTATGGTGTTGTTGATCCCTACTGGGGACGATGCTGAAGAGAATGACACAGTATATCTCTACTGGGGACGGTATGGTAGGATATGGCGTTGTATATCTCTACTGGAGACGATGTGGTAGTAAACCGTACTGTAGGTCTCTACTGGGGACGGTCCAGTAAAATACGGTGCTGTAGATCTCTACTGGGGGCGGTGTGGTAGGTTATGGCGCTGTTGATCTTTACTGGGGAACGGTGTGGTAGGGTATGTCGCTGTAGATCTCTACTGGGGACGTTGTGGTAGGGAATGGGGCGATAGATCTCTACTGGGAACGAAATGATAGGGTAGTGTGTTGTAGATCCCTACTGGGGACGATGCTGAAGAAAATGTCACTGTATATCTCTACTGGGGACGGAGTGGTAGGGTATGGCGCTGAATACCTCTGGAGACGGTGTGGTACACTACCGCATTGTAGATCTCTACTGGGGACGGTCCAGTAGAATATGGTGCTGTAGATCTCTACTGGGGACGGAGTGGTAGGATATGTCGCTGTAGATCTCTCCTGGAGACGTTGTGGTAGGAAATGGGGCGATAGATCTCTACTAGGGACGGAATTGAAGGGTATGGTGTTGTTGATCCCTACTGGGGATGATGAAGAGAATGACGCTGTTAATCTCTACTGGGGACGGTGTGGTAGGGTATGGCGCTGTATGTCTCTACTGGAGACTACCGCAATGTAGATCTCTACTGGGGACGTTGTGGTAGGGAATGGGGCAATAGATCTCTACTGAGGACGCAATGTTGGGGTATGGTGTTGTAGATCCCTACTGGGGACGATGCTGAAGAGAATGACACTGCATATCTCTACTGGGGACGGTGTGGTAGGATATGGTACTATATATCTCTACTGGAGACGGTGTGGTAGAATACCGTAGTGTAGATCTCTACTGGGAACGGTCCAGTAGAATATGGTGCTGTAGATCTCTTCTGGGGACGGTGTGGTAGGGTATGTCGCTTTAGATCTGTACTGGGGACCTTGTGGTAGGAAATGGGGCGATAGATCTCTACTGGGGACGGAATGGTAGGGTATGTTGTTGTTGATCCCTACTGGGGACGATGCTGAAGAGAATGACACACTATATCTCTATTGGGGACGGTGTGGTAGGATATGGCGTTGTATATCTCTACTGGAGACGGTGTGGTAGTAAACCGTACTGTAGATCTCTACTGGGGACGGTCCAGTAGAATATGGTGCTGTAGATCTCTACTGGGGACGGTGTGGTAGGTTATTGCGCTGTGGATCTTTACTGGGGATGTTGTGGAAGGTTATGGCGCTGTGGATCTGTACTGGGGACGGTGTGGTAGGGTATGTCGCTGTAGATCTCTACTGGGGACGTTGTGGTAGGGAGTGTGGCGATAGATCTCTACTGGGGACGGAATGGTAGGGTATGGTGTTTTAGATCCCTACTGGGGACGATGCTGAAGAGAATAACACTGTATATCTCTACTGGTGACGGAGTGGTAGGGTATGGCGCTGTATATCTCTACTAGAGACGGTGTGGTACACTACCGCATTGTAGATCTCTACTGGGGACGGTCCAGTAGAATATGGTGCTGTAGATCTCTCCTGGGGACGTTGTGGTAGGAAATGGGGCGATAGATCTCTACTGGGGACGGAATTGAAGGGTATGGTGTTGTAGATCCCTACTGGGGACGATGCTGAAGAGAATGACACTGTATATGTCTACTGAGGACATTGTTACGACATCACCCTTAAACCACTGATAGTTCTCCATTGTAGAATATAAATATAAAACTTAGATCCTTTAAGAGCAGTGAAAATGGGTGTTTAGGCTACTTTAGGCTCTTCAGATAGCCTATATGGCATACTATATGCCAACAATGAAAATCGCGGTGTTTAGGACAAACACGTTGTCTTTGGCTGTTCAATAGATCTGCAGTACTAAATTACAATCTAAAGCCGTGTTCATATGCTGTATTTGCAACCGGGTGTAATTTTTCATCCGCTTGTGTAGCGGCCATATGCAGCGAGATCATGTTCATATTCGCTTGGTTTCGACATTAAATTTTGACTAAAATGCTCCTTATTAGCAGAGGTCATTTGATGTAGATGGGCTGTTTGTGCCTCAGGCAAAGCATGTTCGCTACTGACTGGTAATCTAACTACTGGTAAACCGCTGCGGCTTGAGCCTGCCCAAGAAAAATGGTTTCAAGTCAAACTGGTCATACCTATAAGCCTTATTGGCTTAGCTGTGTGGTTATATCTTTAGCATTTTTGGATGTCATGACATCCTAACTTTGAGTGAAAGGCCCATAAAGTGGATACAATCTCCGGATATGACCTAAGCTATTGTCTGGGACGTAAAGTATCAATTCAAACAAACAAAAAAGTGTAACGATTAAGCATTTTGCGTTCATATACACACAATACACACGGGTGCAAAAATACACCCGGCTGCAATTCAATTTGCTCCACCTGGAAAGTAAGAGAAAATTTGCACCAGAGTGTAGTTTTGCAGGGTGTAGTTTTCATGGCATACCATACACCCGGGGTTCAAATTTACATCCAGTGTGCAAAAATACACCCGAGTTCAAATGTTGCACATGAATATGGCTTTAGAAATAGACTCCACGTCACTCAGGATGGTAGACCAACTAACTCCAAATCGAGAGGGCCTGTGTTCGATCCCCACTTGGGCTGCCGTGTTGTGTCATTGAGCAAGACACATTGGCCCATAACTGTCTTATACCCATGGAACATTGCCGCTTTGCCGACATGACTGAAAATTTGTTGATGATCGGACTCAGAACGAAAAGGTCTTTGAGTGAGAACCCAAATGGATAGCAGGTATGAGGCCTTTCACAAAACACGTTGAATCTTTAACACTGACATGACATGACAGTGACTGAAACATCGTTGACTGGGGCGTTAATCCACAAAAACGCCAAACTCACTGTCACGACTGTATAAAAATGCATATCTGCTAGACTATCTCTTGTCGGCCAAAAAAAAAATAAAATAAAATATATATACCCTTCAATTTTAAGTTTTACTTTATACAAGTGGGTTTAAGGGTCTGCAGAATACAATAATATTTAATCTTCTTGACAATGAATTTTAAACTTGAACGTAATTAAATGAAAACAAAAATAAAAAATCTATATACATGTAAAATTGGACCATCAAAGGTACTCATAATGTAAGTTACACTGTCAATATATCTAAACGATTTTATTTATAAATAGCTTTTTAACGATTCTATTTATAATTAGCTTAAAATAGCTTTTACCGTACTGGGCAATGATATTAAACCGTACCCAGCAACGACGTACTCGGCAAGGATGTTGCAAGTAGATACTACTGGCATTTATCTACAGGGGCGTTTACTTATATCGCTCAAAACTACCCAGGATAATTTGATAATCGCATGATTAAGGCAGGTTTACGATTCCGACTATGATTTACAAATGCACGAGCACCTATACAATTTCTTGCTTACCACAAAATTATTGAATTTTTCATGATATCTCAAAGTTCAGCAAGACGCTTTGTTTCCACGTCATGGTTGACATTTTTAGGTTCAGTTTTATCCAAGGCTCCTCGCGTATGCACGAGCAGTCTTGAGGATGGGAGGGGAATGAAAAAGGTTGAGTATAAGATATTTTCTATTCCGCGGCTCTTAGTTTTGCAATAAAGTTCTGGTTCTACTCATGTTTATCAAGAAAGTAATAGAAAAGAATTAAGCACCTGGATCTAGGCAAAACAAACGCTTTACAGGTATCAAATCAGCTGTAAAGCAATGGTGTTCAACATAGCCAGGTAGGATAGAATGGAAATGAACGGCACGATGTAAGGGAGACAATCAAATTACTGATCACGAAGTAAGGGATACAACTAGATTATTGATCATAAAGAAAGGGAGACAATCAAATTTTATAGACCATGAACGACAAGAAAATCAATTGTCCACAAACCCAGAACGGTCATTACTGTGTAAATGGAACACTCAATCGCAACAGAACAAAAGGAGGCTGCAAATGCAAGTTTGAAAGTTTCTGGGTTTTTTTCCCAGTTCTATCTCATGTAAGTACATTGTAACACCAATAGATCTATTTTACTTTAGCTTGTTGTGCTTTGATATTTTCAAAATTGCAATTACCATGACATCACACGCCATATTTGTTGATAAATACTTTTGATTAATAAGTCGGAAAATATGGTATACGTTGAGATTACCAATTAAAGGATTTTATGAGATCGTAGTTGTAAATCGTTGTTAATTTTATTTATTTGCATATTACAAAGCGGATTTTAACCCTAAGAATTTCCCCAGCAATCGAAAATAGCATTTGAGCCGCCGCATGGGAAAAACAACAATCTGCATAGGCGAAAACAAAGGCGCAGATCAGCTTCGCAGTAACTGCGAAGCTGATCAGCGCCTTTGTTTTCGCTACTCGGACAGTACAATTCCTCTTCTACATGTACTTAAAACCGAAATTTCAAGCTTCTAGTTCTTTTCTGTGCTTGTACAGGCCGGTTTGTGTCGGACCTGGTCGGAGCCCAAATTGTTGGTTTTCTCACGCACAGGCTCATTTTTGTTTTCTCTTAAGACAGTTGGTTTTATTCTAGCGGTCAGTCACTCTGTGTAGGCAAGGAATCAATCAGCATTGATCATCCCAATATTCATAAATAGTCTTATCTTTGTAGAATCAGCTCTATCGTCTATTGATAATTCTTGGTCTACTAACAACATTGTTAATAAACATCAAATTTTGCTTATTGCTTCAGCAGCTTTTAATTCAGATATTGGTATATTGAGGTGGATGCGAACGGAGTTCTACGCCAACGTTTTACATCCACAGCGAAAAAAAGATGCCCGTATTTTTAAAGTTGTAAAAAATGAAAATGTTCTGTAGAAAAATATCTGATATTTATTTTATTTTTGCTCAAAACATAGATTGTGGGTACACGTTACTCACGAGTACCCACAATCCATGTTTTGGAGCAAAAAAAAAAAAAAAAAAAAAAAAAAAAAAAGGAATATCCCTGCAAGCCCCAGTTTTTTTTCTATATAAAAGTGGGGTTCAAGGGGCATACTTTTACATGGATATGTTTTCCTGATGTGTAGTGTCGATCATCACATGATCGACACTACATTGTGGTATGGACCATAGTTAAACGGTCAGAAATATAGATTTTTCAAGTCACTCTGTAACTATGTCGAGGGCACGCACATGATATACTTATGATGACACCGAATCCTTCTAAGTTTGTCAACAACTTTATTTATCTAGCTGCTGTTGAAATAAGATAGAACTAATTGATTTGTTTTCACGTATTTCCAAGAAATCTGTTTCGAGGATGACAATAGCGTAGGAATATATCATTGACTTTATTAGAAGTACACGAGTTTTCTTATGTATCTAGGGTACGTCAGTCCCAGTCAGTTTGTAACAAAATGGGGAAACAGCTGGCTAACTTCCTAGCATTGTCATATCAACTAGCTGTGACTACCGGTGATTTATATATATGTAAATGTTGGAGTTCAGTGATGAGTCTGTATCCTCATTGCATGAATTTGTTTAATTGCAAATTTCCAATACAATAATAATGAGAATAATGAGATGATGTTCTTCTCTGATGTATAAAATCGAACAACTTCTAACTGCATCAAAGACGGCCATTGCCACTTGGAGCCACTTGAGCTGAAAGGCATCATCCATAGCCTACATCACCGACACATGAAACATCATGGATTAGACAGGTAATACAGTTCATATAAATTGTGGCATACAAACGGAGAAGATATCATTTGCAAGTCATACCTATTTACTGAGAAAAAAAAAATAGGTAAAATAATATAACATTTCCTAACTGCGTAGTAAGGCACTAACAAGACATTTGATATTTTTTACAGGAAAATGATAACTATGCCACATAATTGACCTTCGCGTTTCCATTTTCTAAGTTTTTTGTCGCCGATACCAATATTTCAAACACTCTAGGCACACGTTGAGCGCCGTGTGCTTCCACGTTTAAACACTGTGGCCATGCAACAAGACAGTAGTACTCTGTGCAACCGACTTGATTAATCGTGAATCGACACTTTATTGTAAAAAAGCTTTGACCTATTATGCATACACTAACGTCTCTAAATCAGACGTGGTTGTAGCTATGACTGACTGGTCTTCACTTGATGCACTTGCATTTCACATTACGAAAACACGTCCATGCAATACATCGGGGATTTTTCAGCTGTAAAATTGAAAATGTCAATGGGGAAAAATGACATTTTTTATATTTTTTGGTGAAAACATTGATTGTGGGTACACGTTAGAACCGCCTCGCCGATGCGATTCTGACGAGTACCCACAATCTATGTTTTGATCGAAAATAAGAAAAATAGGTTTGCCCCTGTACACCCCAGTTTCACTCTATTAAAGTGGGGTTTTAGGGGGTATATATTTCACGGCGGACCATGTTTTCTTGAAGACCAGTATATTGTGCAGTGGCTCACCTGAGTAGCTTATCTGACCTGGCACACTTTTCGTCTCACTACAACTGCGATTACTTTTTAATTTGAATTTCACGTTTTTATCAATGGGTTGAATTTCTTTCCTCATTGAAATGAGATGTATTCATGCAAAGTAGGCAAGAATTGCTTTAACCGACTGACACCGATACTCGAAACAGCTGTCTATGCAAAAACTACTGCTTGTATGCAAATTCTCCCGTAAATTTATTAAAACACTTAATTTGCAGATGTTTTAAATGAGTGGTGATATTGGTTGAAGAAAAAAGCACAAACATCACAAAGTTTTCCTCTTTTTTTTCTTTCAGTCGTCAGCCATTTGCTTTTTGGTATTGTCACACGTGTTTTGATACGGCTTTCTATTCCGATTATAAACTACGGTACAAGTAAGCAATGACTAGGAACTGATGTAGCCAATCCTAAAACACAGGTGGAAATCAACCAAAATAACATTAAGGTACTCATACAAACATACAGTAATGCCGAATGAGCAATATTTTCCCCAACGATGGCCGCTTATTTGCCAGAACTTAATACAATCATAGAAGTCGCAAACAGCTGAAAATCGACACCATAATTTGACCCAAAAGAACCACAACATAAGTATCGCCTTGGACAGGTGTGCTATATAAACTACTAGGGGAGGGGGTCACCCACGTCAGTCCAAAATGGGATCTGTTCTATAGAAACAGCACATGACTTGTCTTTGTGATTGTCAAGTATATCTCGCCTCGAGTGCACGAAGTGCAAAGGCATCCATATAACATAACTATCAATACTTTTTGTAACATTTCTGTTTGTTCTATGTTCAGACTGAAGTATGTTCAAGAGTCTTACAGAAATAATTCAGGGTGTTGTTGCCGGTGCTGATAGGATTATTAGTACAGTTGTGCACCTTAAAAATCGTTAGAATGATAAAATGAATGGTGAATGAAAACCTTTTGCGCATGAACTGGAAACAGCACTCGCGGAAATGCAGAAGACACGCTATTTATCAGTTAAAACTGAGATAACAGAGTTTGGCAGACAAGAACTAGGAAATGCACAAGATGCACATCGTTTGATTAATGTAAATTGTGTCTGTTAACATTTAAGCACGTGCACAACTGCAGCATTTTAACTCAACCATCTGTGATTTAGACAGCATCGAAACACTATAAACTAGAATAAAATATAAAGTAATACATAGAAAAAATTATAATCGTCGACAACAGCTGCAGCTATAGCAATGTTCTACAGATGTCCCGGTTGAGCCTTCAAGTGCCCCGCAACAACAAACCTACAAAAACAACCTCCTATATAGTAAAATTATAATAAAATCTATATAGTACTGATCTCGCCCAGGAAAAATGTCTTTAAACCCCTTAGCCTCACAGAGCCACTTATGATTTTGTCATTTCATCTAGAGTGACACAAGTCATCAAGATAAGAAGCAGTCTCTTGAACCCACCGTGCATCAGGATTACATGTCCGTGAAATGTATACCCCATTGAACCCCCACTTTTATATAGCAAAACTGGGGTTTGCAGGGGTATACCTACATGTAAATTTCTTATTTATGATCAAAACCATACATTGTGGGTACTCGTTAGGCGAAGCGGTCCTAACGTGTACCCACAATGTATGTTTTGAGCCAAAATATTTAAAAAAAAAATCAAAATTTTTTCCAATGAAATTATCAATTTTTGCTTCTGAAAAAAAAAATCTATGTATATTGCATTGGCAAGTCTTCGTAATGAAAGCAATGTAGACATTGTGATGTTTTCAAAATCAGGAAATGAAATACAACAGACTTGAAGTTCTTCGAAGATCTACACACTGTTACATAAATAAGATACAAAACAGTACAGGCATCTGTAGATTACCATTACATAATTCTGATAAACTTAATATTAAGTTTCTATTACTATTCGTTTTCGTCAAATCCGGAAAAATTAAAACAAGAATAGGACGCTGGTTTGAGAATTTAGATGATACAGTTGAACGCCGTCTGTCTTCGTTCTAGGGATGATATACCTGCATAGACAGAGACAGATATAATATTCTGGCTGGTTTGGAAGAGGATTGCCATTTGGACTCTCACTGTCCTTAATGTTGACTTCACAGTTTGATGTCCACGTGGTTTAAGAAACTACACTAAGCCACCGAGAGCTGAAGACAAGCAAGAGCTGACGACACGTTTTTACGAAATCTGACGAAGAAACTACACTAAGCCACCAAGAGCTGACGACAAGGTATTACGAAATCTGACGAAGAAACAAGAGCTGACGACAGTAGAATACGAGTAAGAATGTTTGCAAAACTAGAATGGAAATACAAGAACAATGAATACCCTCAAAGATAACGCGCCTGGTTTTGAGTAAAGGTGATTGTGTTCGAACAAATTATCCTCTGGTTTGTGATAGGTATGATATTGTTGTTGGTATATTGTAAGATTCTGTTACAAGTAATTATGTAATGGCGTATATTAATCAAAACCAAAATCAGTTCTTGCTTACTAGGATCTAACAGAAAGAATATGGTCTAAAACCTTTTTAAATAGACCAGGACAAAATTGAAATTAGTGACTATTTTTCTGTCCATTTACGTAGAAAATTCTTTAATTTATGGACCGAATTAACGATACAAAAGATATAATGTTTCACTGATATAAGTAAGAAACACCCAAATTTTGTAACAGCCCGGCAATTAATATATACTTAATGGAAATAAACTGATCACACACGCAATCTAACTTAGTAAATCAAATGTAAGATTGCAATCAGTGAAAGGTAAAATGTCGATAATGCTTTAAATCTGTAGAATTAGAAATTTAAACTCAGCAAGACATGCAAAATACATAACTAGTTATACATGTACTGTTCCAAAGTCCAGTTTTCATTTGAATGCATTACATGATATTTAAAGCATCTGGCTAAAAAGTCATCATCAAAAGGAACAATAATGCTGTTTTACATGCTACATACCGATGCACCATCTTTCAGCATCGGTGCAGTATCGTTACTTACAAAAGTTTTGTTCGTGTTGCGGTTTGACATCACAGCAGCATCTTTTCAGTCATGTCGGGACGGATCATTTTTTTAAAGCTTAAGTTGTAGAAGACTTATCTGACACCTAAGCAGAAATTTTTATAGCCGAAATATGGTATGGCCCATCCACTTCTTCATTAACCCATATTGGACGAATGGATTTTCCCATCGTTATCATTTGGGCGAGTCCACTTTCATTTTTAGGAACTTCAGAAATGATTTTCGAATTGTATTCAATTTTTCGATGAAATTCCTCTAAGCAAACAGAATAGCCCCAGATGGGACGCCGCGTCATCTGGGGCTATTCTGTTTGCCTATGTCCCACAAAAGGGACGCCAGGCTTAAACGAGTTAATATGTTAACTGCTCTTAACAGATCTCAGTTACGTGTATGATAGGTATGATGATCTTCGGCTGGAGAACGTGGACTTCACAATGACAATGGATTATGTTATGAACACTGTTGTGTTTTCCTGAAGTTAGATGAGCAATGGTCAACACCGACACGTAGAGGTAAGCTACTTTATTTCCAAATTCAAACTGTTTTGTTTTTCAACATTTTACATAGGGATATATATTTCTTGTAACGTTTAACAGATTTTCATAGCGAAGACTTGAAAACTACTAATATTACAATAAATGACTCGCAAATTAAGCATGAATTTGAAAAATCAAAGGGATCAAAGATTGAAGTGATATAATAATCTAATTGAAGGTAGCGATAATATAATAGAAGTAGATATAAACAAACAACATCAGACAAACATAAGTAATAAAACACTGCAAGATCATAAGGCAACGACTGATTTGTGGTGAAGGAAACGGGGAGTATTATATCAGTTAAGTAATATTCATTCATTTTATCCCTCCGTATTTCTCTTTGATTGCTAGTGTATAAAGTTAAAAATCATTGCGGAAATCTACACACACATGATCATGTCACCATGATGGCTAATCAGAGCGAAACTTTGAATTTCCTTACAGTTCAATATGGAGAGAACACTGTGGCAGAGCATTTCAAGTTAAAAACCTAAGCAAAACGAAGTCGTAGTATGATCTACTGCATGGTGGCTAGGACAACGACTCTCTCAGAAGATATATGTATAATATAAAATATTAGCGAACGCTCAAATACACAAATTTTACCGTCGCAAAGGTGGTACCCACAGTATGTTAACTTATTACGTAATCAATGTACAACAATCGGATGTGGATCGTGTGTAAACAATGATTACACATATTCGTGTATATCTAGTTGTCGTTTGTTACACGTTTGTCAAAGCGTTTCGCACCTGGAAATTAAAAATTATACTTAATTGGTGTCTGGAGAATCAGCCCAGGTAAAGTTGACGTCTCTTTCACATTTTTGAATCTTAAAACAGCATAAAATTGTAAAACTCGTTCCAAAGACATTGTTTAACAGACAGAACTTGCGCTAAAACAGACCCGCTTTGTGAGAACAGTGTGTTTTTCCAAAGATGTATGGTTTAAATGTAATCCATAAATACCCTATTTCATCAATGTTTAATTGATATGGTTGTGGTATCTTACATAATAGGGAAAACTTCCGACAAATAGACGGCCTGCTGTATTTTCGAGTGTCCCATTTTCCGTTATTCCTAATGGAAAGAGTGTATCATTACATGATGAGTCGATGTACCATTTTCAGTGATGAAAAATTCTTTTAGCTGCAGTAGATGCGTTTAGATCAAATTATTTTACAATAAATAAACTTGTCTTTGGTCTCTACCGTGCAGTTTTCAAAACTTTATGCTGACCACAGATATCAGTTTATTGATTCACGGAATTAATATACAGAAAAAAATCACTAAATTGCTGTTTTAGCTCACTTGAGGTGAAAGATAAAACGCTAGGTTAAAGAATCAGACTCTTTTCGGCATCCCCGAGTGCGCTCGTCCGTCCAGGTGTCAATATTTTCAAACATGGATAAACACATTTTTCACGCTTGTTGAAATAACCTGTTTATTTTCGGCTTATACAATGTAGCAGTGTCAAAGGTAGTTCAGTCACGGCCGTGGTACCGCTTATAAAATTGCAGTTCTAAGCGAAGAACTGTATATGTAAGTAAGTCGTCTGTACTGACTATGAGAATGCGTAACCGGGGCAATGATATGCGATTAAAAGTGGACAATACTACTATTAAAATAACATTGACCAACGTGTTTTTGTCAGCATATCATGCGTAGTCTGCTCTGTGTGATCTTCGAATGGAAAGCCCCTGCAGGGTTTCTTAGGCAAAGCAAATATATTTGTGCTGTTTGCACATTCTGTGCGTTTTTGTGTTTTTGGTTAAGTTTGGTAAATGAGTGGCCACCTACTGGGCAAATAGCTGTTCACTCTGCGTATGATATGTTTTCTTAGTATAAGTACCTGATTGATTATTCAAGTCTTTTGCAACATCGGTTTTTGGATTGGGAATTCCTTTCTGATTGCGCCATTTCCTGATCATTGCCTACTTTTACATTTTTCTAGCCTTCATCTGTGGCTGTACAGACTGTTGTTGGACCTGGTCAGAATGACAGAAAACCGAGTTTCATACGGCATGGATAAATTACAATGATACCTTCATACCATATAAATTGTGTCGTAAATTTCGTTTTGTGCAGAGATAAGCAACTTAGTATATATATAATTAAATGTGCTGTAAATATCATTCGACGTTTCTCATAATCTGCAGTTAGCACCGCATTATACATGCACAATATCCTTTCTATACAATTCTCACTTACAATTATATATAAAGATTATTTGTTTGAGGTGAATACTAAATATGTTTCATCGAGTAGAATTTTCACGATTGCGCAGCACAATTGAAAAACGATCGAGGTTGTCAACACACAAGATGAAATAGATTTGCTATTTGCTGAAATAAAAGTACTTTTGTATATTTGAAACAATAATTGCCTGTACAATACCTATAACGCGAATAGACGGTGAAAATGCAAAATCAAAAATCAATTATATTTTGTAACCAAATAATGACAATGTTACGTTTTCACGCAGGCAACCCACCATCCTAATCATGTCTCATATAAAACACCTTGTGAACCTTCGGTTCACTTTCGATAAGCCCCGGTCTTGTTCCCTGTTCTACCATGGTGTGTCCCGATTTATTTTGGGTTTGAAAGCAAATGGACAAGCTCTATAGCGAGATTTGTTACGTAATAAATCGTTGTTTGTTTGTCGGTTGTAAGAATGCTTCATCAAAAGATTTGCCTATATTTACTTGATTAACTCCCCACTGAATTTGGACCATTTTTTTGTATTTGTTCAGTTTGTGGGATTAGCCCACTTTGTGGGATTTGAACAGTAAATGATTCGTTTAGCTTTGTAGCACTTTATAAAGTTGGACAGATGTACGATGGGAAAACGTCGACGGACGAACGAAGGACTCTGCAGATCCTAAACTTTCGGAGCTAAAACGTTACAAGATAAAACGACGATTACGCTATTAGATTTCAAATTACAAGTATATACGTACTCGTACATGTAGCAAAACTGTAGGAAAAGATTTATAAATGTGGGCGCAAATTCTTAAAATCATATATACCGTATTCGTTCTAATTATCACACAGTGCGCTTAATTTTTCAAAATGACTAAAAGTTGAGGTAAGAAAATATTGTTCTAATAAGCATCATTTGAGTGTTGAAATTGTTGCAAAGTAGTTAATGATCATTTACAGTTAATTTTTAATGCGTCTAATGCGTTATCATTGTGTGGAATTGTTGTAAAATATCAACATACTTTTGGTGCAGCGTGAGCTTATGCATTTGTTTACAGAAACGACTAGGGTGTGCGCTTATTGGAGCATGTGTGCTAACTGAAACGAATATGGTTATTGGTTGTGTCAGTATGATACTTTTTTTTATTATGTAGCTATAAATATCAAATCATTAAAACTTAGGTGGGATAAAAGCCGATTATCACATAGGCCTACTTGGACCTATATTTCCAGCGATGTTTGCATATGTGATAATGTGTTTCCCGCCCTCTGGTTATCAGCACAGGCGGGCTGATAACCGGAAATCATGCGTTTTGAATGGAGAGAGGTTATCATGCCCGCATGCGACGTTGCCGCGCGACAATATTGTGACGTCAAGTGAAATTACGTTACGTCATTTTATTGGCGACGCTTTCTTTTTCTACACATTTTAAAATCGACAATTTTTCGCATTTCTATCAAAATTCGTTGAATAGAAGATTTTTAAGATGTGGTTAACAGATTATAACATGGGCATTTTGGTCATCGCCCTTCGTATCAACCCTCGATCATTATCAGCCCTCGAGCTAAAGCTCTAGGGCTTGATAATGGAGTCTCGGGTTGATACTGCGGGCGATAATCAAAATGCCCATGTGATAATCTCTAAGTAACAAGTGTGCAGATATCAGACGATATCTGCACACTTACTTGATATTGCACACGAAAAATTCTTTTTATGAAACATTGCCAAATTCTTGACTTGAGGGTCATCGTGCAAAACTGTAAACTTGGGACGTCAACTCTAATGACGTCATCTTCATCTAACGTCGCGTGGAAAATGACGTCATACCGGGCCAAAACGTCAGATGAAATTTGTCACTTTCAGATTAAATTTTAAACAATTTAAGCCGATAAAAAAAAGAAAATGTCAGCAATATTGATTCAATTGCAAAATGTGCAAAAATGATATCACTTATGGATATTATCGCGACCTTCGTGTAGATATTTATTTTTTTTTACGCTAACTCTCAACAAAATATCAAATATGAGAAGCAGATATTTATATCGCAAGCTCGCGTCCTTCGATATCCCAACTCGGGACAATATTCACCGATATGAGTGCAATAACTCTATAATATTATCTCATTGTTTCCTAGGATGCTTTTGTTTGTTGGAATTGATGTCAGTCAACAGCAAAAGTCATGTCGGGACGTTGCCTCCATTTTATGAGACTTTAACCCAAAATGAGGATGTGACGACATCCAACACGTACTTAAAATATAACCATCCAAGTTAGCCACAAAGGCTTATAATATGCATGGATGGTTTGACTTTAACCACTTTTCCTGGGCAGGCTCAAACCAAAATAGTTTAACAGTAATCAGATGGTCTTCTTAAAAAGAGTTCATAAATAGGTCATATATAATATATTCCAAATCATACCTTTACTCAGGTTTGGTTTAACATAAAATGAAAATCTTATTTTAATGGTCAACGAAACTCGTGCATGTATGAAGAAAGGTAACGAAAGAGTGCGTAAAAGTTGTAGTGGCTACCAATTTAAGTTATTATTAGTGGTTCAGTAAGTAAAAGGGTGCATTTACTGCAAGAACGGATGCATTAAGGTAAAGAACCATTATATTGCTGATCCATAGATTTTTTTCATTTTTTGATATTTTAGAGAAAATATTTATATCTATCGATTCATGTAATAAAAAAACATGGTTACCAGGTTGGTTTTCCTGCAAATCGCTCCCCTAAAATGGCTAAAAATGCATTTATTTGTATGTGACGTAATAGGAAAGTAATAATATCGCGTAGCTTTTTTGCACATGAGCGCCGTTTACAAGAAAACTAATCCATAGATTTTTTTAAAAAACTAAATATAGTCTCGTTATCGCACCTGCTTATAGCAGGGTGCGATATAGGAGTCCAAATTTCTGTCCGTCCGTACGTTCGTCCGTTCGTTCGTCCGTCAACATTTACGTCGAAGTTTGGTTTTCTCGACATCAATGATAGCTGCAAGTCTCAAACCTTGCATAGTAATTGTCCTTGACATACCCTTCAAGCACGCACCTTGACCCGCTGACCTTGACCCATATTTCACGGTCCACTGACTTTGACAAATTTTACGTCGAAGTTTGGTTTTCTCGACATCAGTGATAGCTGCGAGTCTCAAACCTTGCATAGTAATTCTCCTTGACATACCCTTCAAGCACGCACCTTGACCCGCTGGCCTTGACCCATATTTCACGGTCCACTGACTTTGACAAATTTTACGTCGAAGTTTGGTTTTCTCGACATCATTGATAGCTGCGAGTCTCAAACCTTGCATAGTAATTGTCCTTGACATACCCTTCAAGCATGCACCTTGACCCACTGACCTTGACCCATATTTCACGGTCCACTGACTTTGACAAATTTTACGTCGAAGTTTGGTTTTCTCGACATCAGTGATAGCTGCCAGTCTCAAACCTTGCATAGTAATTGTCCTTGACATACCCTTCAAGCACGCACCTTGACCCGCTGACCTTGACCTATATTTCACGGTCCACTGACTTTGACAAATTTTACGTCGGTTTGGTTTTCTCGACATCAGAGATAGCTGCGAGTCTGAAACCTTGCATAGTAATTGTCCTTGACATACCCTTCAAGCATGCACCTTAACCCGGTGCCCTTGACCTATATTTCACGGTCCACTGACTTTGAAAATTTTACGTCGACGTTTGGTTTTCTCGACATCAGAGATAGCTGCGAGTCTGAAACCTTGCATAGTAATTGTCCTTGATATGCCCTTCAAGCACGCACCTTGACCCGATGCCCTTGAACTATATTTCACGGTCTATTGACTTTGCCTGATGCAGGTGCGATATCGACCTCCGCGGAGTTCTTGTTTTTATATTGTGAGTCAAAAAGTAAAATAAAAGTCCTTGACTACCAGGTTGGTTTCGGCGGTATTTGTCAACGCATGAAGATAGGTAAGCTAAAAAATTTAATTTTACGTAAGTGACGTTGACTTCATGAAAATGGCGCCTTTAGACTTTTCGGACGTGTTTCATAAACGTTCGGCATTTGGTTTATTGAAATGGGCTTTAGGTGGCGAATTTTAAATCATTGACGTGTGCTTGTATCTGACTGATTTTCAACTCGAATGACCTTTCAGTCATATCACGAACGGTGAATGGTTAAAATCCGGCCTAAGTTTAACAGTATGTATAGCGGTACTGTCCAAAATCTTTGACCCTAAATTTCAATCAAATGTGTTTGTTTGTTTGAATTGACGCTTAACGTCCCAGTCAACAGTTATGGTCATGCCGGGACGTTGCCTCCATTTTACTGGACTTTTACCCAAAATTAGGATGTCAAAATTAGGGCTTAAAATATAACCACCCACTCCCGACTAAGCCAAAAATGCGTATATGTATTTGCGGTTTGACTTGAAACCACTTTAATTTCCTGTTCAGGCTCAGACTTGAGCGGTTAACCAGTAATCAGATGGCCTTCAATCCAACTTATTCAATTGTTCAACAAATATATCATTTCATCAAACGCGCAAGGCATGCGATGTAAGGTCTGTCTTTCTTTTAGTATAAATCATTCCACACATTACGAAAACATGGCCTTCAATCCAACTTATTCAATTGTTCAACAAATATATCATTTCATCAAACGCGCAAGGCATGCGATGTAAGGTCTGTCTTTCTTTTAAGGTGGCGTCATACCTAGCCGATTTTGACACACGATGGCCACACGAATATGAAATTTTCAATTTCGCGCGATTTTCGTCACGAATTTGGTAAAAAGCCAATATTGAGCCGACGCATACACGAAGCCTACCGATGGCCACACGATGGACATACGATGGACACACGAATAGCTCACGATTATACCCGAAGGACTCGCGAAGATAGAGGAACTGGCAGTTTTGCATACGATGTTGTTGCAAATGGTACACGAAGGCCTCACGATGGCTTCACGATGGCCTGACGACATCGTGTTAAGTGCTAAATGTATTCCCGATTGTGTCCCGAAGGCATCACGTGAATCAGGAATTTATTATCGGTTAAGATTCATTTTCTTAATATATTTATATTTAATATATTTGGCCTCATTTAGATAATATTAGTCTTTGTATCGACTACCCTGTTGAAAGTTGCAAAATTCTCTTTGGCTCCATGTTGCCATAAAGGATAACTGACGAGACTTTAATAGTCGAAACCGCGGTATGGCCCATCCCCTTTCTCATTAATGTGCTAGCTGCTCTTAAAGGATCTCAAGTTTTAATTTTTATTTATGGGTTGGAGTCAAGGCTTGGAGTCTTGGAGTGGTCTTGGGCTGCCGTATTCGAGTGGATTCTTGAAGTGGAACCCTGGAGGGAAAGTTGCGAGTGGAACAGGAAATACTTTTTTTTAATACAAAGGGGTGTTAATTTCAATCATAGCCATACCATGTTGTAAGATTATCTAAGATAAGGATCTACCAAAATGTACATGAATGATGTGCTAAGACATTAACAGTCATAATCCAAAATAACGTTTAACTGGCTTTGTTTTGATATAGCTTTCTGCTCCACTCCGCAGTTCCACTGCACTCCATGCCTCCATAAAATACGCGGTACCTACATATACTGTAGGCTGGTGCTTGAACGAGCCCCAGTCTCATTTGCGTGCAAACATGGTTTCTTTTGAGAAAGCATTTAATTTGTATGCTTTGGTTGCTGACGTCCATAGTAGAAAGTTAATTAATATCAGTTACTTTACAACACTGTTCAAGCTTCATGGTGATAGTTTGCTTGTAGATCTACTTTAAATCCATCTTTCGCATGAAACTGGCGCAAAAACTGTTCTTGTTAAAACGCTCGTTTGTCGAATTCTGCAATGGGCTAGTCTATCAGAAAAAACGGGCGCTGCTTTAAAGACAGAGTAATGAACAAACCAAATACCTGTAAGAAATGATGTTGCTCCTGCAGGAGTTTTTGTCATGCTCCAGCTTGATGTATAGCAGCAGTGCTGCAGCCTTCTTTTTCCTATTTGTTTTTTCATCGAAATACGCCATGATTTAAAAGTATTCCACTTGAGGCTTCTGAGAAAAATGTTGTGTGGGTGCTAATTGTTTTTGTTTTGTATGTCCACGTTACCCGGGGAAATACTATAACAGTTTTGGTTAATATCGTGTTTCCATCCTGTTGCCATCGTGTTCTAGATTTTCCAAATACGATGCTTATATGATGGCGTTGCGAAGGCCACCCGATGTCGTGTTGCCTTCGTAACACAATCGGGCAGCATCGTATGTCCCTCGTAGTGCCATCGTGTAGCAAAACCTAGCCGATGGTGCCGATGACCACACGACAGAAGTACGATGTAGTCCCGATGTGAGAAGATGGCCTCACGATGGCTTTACGATGGCCAAGATGTACTCGCGAACTCTACACGAAATTGAACCATCGTGTGTCCTTCCTGTATTTTTTTGGCATGTCAAAGATTTTGATGCCGCTCGCGATGGTGATGCCGAAGGCTTAAAAAATCTCCCGATGGACATACGATGGGTAACGATGCACTCACGAATGGCCCGATGTCTTCACGATCCCCGCCGAATTTGAAAATTTTCATAATCGTGTGTCCATCGCGTGTTAACATCGGCTAGGTATGACGCCTACATTAGTATAAACCATTGCTTGTAAAGTATATAATGTGTCTGTTTTTGTATTATTATTTTCCTTGCGTGACTTATTACAATCGAGGGTGGGAGAGAAAAACTCATTTTAAAAGTGTCTCGCTCTTCTGTACCTTTAAACTTATATGCGAGCCGCTGCACCAGAAAACAAACAATCTGCAGTAACTGCACAGCTGATCAGCACCATTGTTTTCGTTACTCGGATATTGCAATTTCTCTTCTACTTAATTTATAAAATTTAAAGCTTCTATCCTGCTTCTGTAGCTGTACAGTCTGGATTGTGTCGGACCTGGCCCCGAGGTTATAAAACTTTTTTCATGCTCAGCTCAGCTGAGACTAAAATTTATCCTACTAATAAATGTTAAAATGCCAACAATTGTTGGCAAAATGTTAAAATGACAACAATTGTTGGCATTTTAACATTTATAAGCAGGATAAAGTAATAGTTTTTGAGTTTTGAACCTGAATTTTCCACCCATTTTGACTATCAAAACATTTATGAGCAGTTGAAATTTCATGCTTAGCTGAGCTGAGCTTGAAAAATAGTTTTATAACCTCGGGCCCAGGTCGGAAATCCCGATTGTTGGCTTTCTCATTCAGAGGCTCATTCCAAAGCTCAAGTTCCTTCCACGAGGCTTGAAAGCGCGATCGCATAAGCCATTAAAACACCACAAATAAATAAATAAATAAATAAATAAATAAATAAATAAATAAATAAATTAAATAAATAAATAAATTAATAGATAAAATTAATAAAAATAGATAAATTATCAGGCGAATGAACGATAATAACTTCAACGGATGAGGCTTTGGCGGGTTCGGTCCTCGAGTCCCGCACATCACCTTCCACACATTACGAAAACATGCCCATGCAATATACAGATTTTTCCAAAGTTGTAAAAATTGAAAATTTTCAGTTGAAAAATTTTGATATTTTTCTTATTTTTGCCCAAAACATAGATTGTGGGTACACGTTAGAACCCACAATCTATGTTTTGAACCAAAAATAAGAAAAATAAGTATACCCCTGCATACACCAGTTTTACTATATAAAAGTGGGGTTTAATGGGGTATTCATTTCACGGACATATTTTCCTGAGTGATGATAAAGCCGTCCGAAATGCCGATGGGTGTACGAAATCACGTACACTGGCTTTCTGGAAATTCTATAAATTCATTTTTTGTCATTATGTCAACAACCGAAAGCACACGCTGGTAATCTAAAACAGGCCTAAAGAAATATGCATAAAATTGGAAACGGCATTCGACTATCGTCGTCATCATTTTCTAGATCTTCTTTTCTCTCCATTACATAATGTGTCTGTTCGTAAAATAAACTTCAAAAGCAATCCGTTTCTTTGCTTCCGTCGATCTTTACTGTGTGTTCGGATCGCACACCTGCAGCCGACGCCATCTTGAAAACGACGTCATTGGCGCGACGTTATAGCATTTCGTCCTTCGCGACGCACGGACCTTTAAGCGCCACGGTTTTTGTGGTTCTTTACCTTAACTGCAGGAAATGGTACATTACTGCATCATATAAAATCATTAAGTCGTACACCTTGCAGTCAAAAAATGGGAAAACTTTAGGTTTGTAGTGGGTGTCTTTTAGAATCAATTTAGAACCTTTTCTCGGAGGAATCTGATAGAATCCTTTGAACAACCTCTAGATAACTAAAATACCTATTTCATTCACTAGTATAAAGATAGATATATGGCCTTTTACGTTTAAAAACTCGACCTGTAAGCGATCAGTCGGCCACGAGACGTTTGCCTGGGCAGTGAGTTTATCATTGAACAAAAGAATTAAAACACAAAAACATACGAAAATACTTCTAACTTACCCTATTCAGGCGACCGTAGCTAAACCATATTATGTCACACAGTTTTTCCGAGATGAAACCTCAAATTATAAAGAGTTCCATAAACATGTAACAAACGAATATGTGTAATCATTGTTTACACACGATCCACATCCGATTGTTGTACATTGATTACGTAATAAGTTAACATACTGTGGTACCACTATTTATTGGGTTTTGTAACCTGCTGGTGGTATTATGATCAAACGATGAATGACTGTTATAAGGCGGAGGTTATGATATCGCAACAGAAGGAAATACAGGGACAGATCAGATCTGCAGCAATATTACCTTTACCGTCTGTATATATAAAGTGATTTTATTTCATTGGTGTCCTATCTATTTTCTATGTCTGTTAAGCAGGAATTAGACTACAAATGATATGCTAGATTTTCTTAGAAATAAGTATGTCAATCTTGCCTTGATTTGAATGTTAACCCAGATTTGACGAATGGATTTTCCCATCATCATCATTTGGGTCAGTCCACTTTCATTATTAGGGGCATCAGACGTGATTTTTTATTTTTATTCAATTTTTTCGATGAAAATTCTCTAAGCAAACAGAATAGCCCCAGATGGGATGCCGCGTTCTGCGGCGTCACATCTGGGGCTATTCTGTTTGCCTATGTCCCATAAAAAGGACGCCAGGCTTAAATGAGTTAAACACAATCAAGAGTATGCTATAAAAAGAAACCAATTGTGACAGAATTTGAAAACATAATTGATATGCAATATAAGGAAACAGTATGTTATTGTTAATTATTTGATAAAGTTGTGACATTACCATGATAAAACATTACTAATTGCTTGTACAATTTTTGTGGTTTTAAGTTATGACATATATAGATGATTAACCAAGATTTCGTTCACTCTGCAAAACGTGATAAATCATTACAACACGTCAAGGCCTAAAATCGTGACATGATTTCTACCACGAATGCACATAAGCAACGATATCAACACTTTCAGTGTTAGACTCTGAATGCGGCAGTTCAATGTCCTCGCTTATGTTTCTCTCTTTCAATATCAGTGCAATAGTTCTACGAACCCCTTTGTCATTCAGACTTCGCGCTTTAACTTCAAGTCGGAGTACTTGTTTACGTGTTTCGTCACGTGAGCAAGCGAAGATTTCCGAGTATTCCGGGATTGTTGACATTACTGTACCTTGCAAACATGAACATTTAGTTATAAAATTAATACATAATTTACTTCTTATAGTACACTAAATGGAATGATGCATTTAGAATTAACTCATTTAAGCCTGGCGTCCCTTTCATCAGGAAAACATGTCCGTGCAACGAATACCCCCTTAAACCCCACTTTTATATAGTAAAACTGGGGTTTGCAGGGGTATACCTATTTTTCTTATTTTTTGCTCCAAAACATAGATTGTGGGTACTCGTTAGAACCGCCTCGGCGAGGCGGTTCTAACGTGTACCCACAATCTATGTTTTGAGAAAAAATAAGAAAAATATCAAAATTTTTCAGCGGAAAATTTTCATTTTTTACAACTTTAAAAATCTCTTTATATTGCATGGGCATGTTTTCGTAATGTATGGGCCATAGGCAAACAGAATAGCACCAGATGTGACGCGTCCCATCTGGGTCTATTCTGTTTGCTTAGAGGATTTTCATCGAAAAATTGAAAAACATTTAAAAATCACTCTTGACACCCCTGAAAATGAAAGTGGACTCGCCTAAACGATAATGATGGGAAAATCCATTCGTCAAATATGGGTTAAATGTCACTGCATTTGACGTAGGAGGGGGAATGTAAAATTGTAAACGTTTTAACCTTGTCAAGTTTCTATCAAATTTTATGAAATTCCATGTTAAAAGTCATGATCCTTCAACCTACGACTGCGTTTGATTGTCACCATTTCGCAGCCCTTTTCGCTGTCCTAAATGCTACGTCATATCATACTGGAGTGTGTTCAGATGTCATGATGTATTTAACCAAGAGCTCATGACCCCTCATAAGCTACTTGATTTAACTCGTATAAGCCTTGCGTTCTATTTATGGGACATGGGCAAAGATGAGACGTCGCAGAACGCGACGTCACATCTGGGGCTATTCTGTCTACTAAGAGAGGTTTCATCGAAAAATTGAATCAGAATTTAGAATTACACCTGAAAGTACCTAAAAATGAAAATGAAATCACCCAAATGATAGTGATGGACAAGTCTATGATGGGCTACAGGTGAAATATGAGACTAGACTGAGAAACATCTACGAGTCGAACCAAATTTTGACTCAAACGTCAGTTTAAATTACCGAAAATGCATTTGAATATAAACCAAGAGAAAGCGAATCATCTGCAAAAAATTGAAGAAAGTAAGAGTAAGAATAGAAATATCAGGAATAAGTGCAATCAAATTTAGACTGCCGGCCACAGCCCAGGCCGCCCAGGTATCAGGGAGAAGGATAAGACAACACAAGGCATAACAGAGCATAATTGAGCCGCATCGTGAGAAAACCGGTCTTCGGGGTTTCCGACCAGGTCCGACACAAACCGGCCTGTACAAGCTCAGAAAAGAGCTAGAAGCTTGAAATTTCGGATTTAAGTAGAAGAGGAATTGTACTATCCGAGTAGCGAAAACAAAGGCGCTGATCAGCTTCGCGGTTACCGCGAAGCTGATCTGCGCCTTTGTTTTCGCCTAGGCAAAAATCCGGTTTTCTCACGATGCGGCTCATATAAAAGAACAATAGGTAGGATGTTCTTCCTTTTTACACGTGTTGTATCTGGATCAACGTAATTATGTTCCACGGCCTATGCAAGTGAATTTGAAATGGAATAATACGTTTCCAGATGATCTAAATACCAAAAAGAGCCGCCTATCTGGTTCTTTATTTCATTTATGTTAATTAATTGTGACGTCTCGGTTATGTCTTTTTTTCAAGATTGGTGTCTTGATTTACTTGTGTACGTTTGTGAATAATATTTTCCGTCTTTAAGAATAGTGTTCATATTCGAAGTAGGATGCTATATGATCAGCACCAACAACGCACTTTTGGTAGAACATCCAAGTCAATAGTTAGAGACAGTTTAACCGACTGAGGAATTCAGCATGCTTCTCTTTTTTCATAATTACAAATGAGCCGCCACGTGGGAAAACCAACAATCTGCATAGGCGAAAACAAAGGCGCAGATCAGCTTCGCGGTAACCGCGAAGCTGATCAGCGCCTTTGTTTTCGCTGCTCGGATAGTACAATTCCTCCTCTACTTAACTCCAAAATTTCAAGCTTCTAGCCTACTTCTGTAGCTGTACAGCCCGGTTTGTGTCGGACCTGTTCGAAAACCACAGTGTTGGTTTTCCCACGAGGTGGCTCATTAATGATTCCAGCAGACATAAGCTTAGGTTAGCCAAATAATCTTGGCATTTCTTCGGTAATTCACCCACTTGTTCGTCAATAAGATACAAAACAGAAGCTGTCTAGGTTATTATTACATAATTCTGATCACCTGAAGAAAAGATTTCGTTCCGGGTCATTGAGCTTGATGCCGAAAATGAAATTCCTATCATCCATGTTCGATTAAGCAGACATATGAACCTACTGAGAGCGCTTATCGAGACAGAAAAAAGTGGTGGAATAAGTGTAAAAAGACCTTGATGTTATTCAGTATTCAATTTGCGCGTTATTGACATTCACTATCTGAGTCTAAATTGCAAGAGCGTGGTCGTCCATAATCTTCAAAGATCTTCATCTGAGAAACCGCTTTCTAGTCAAATAATCTTGAAACCTGGCATGTAGCCTCAGGGATTCAAGTCCCACAAATATGATTCTTGACATTTAGATGCCCTTGACTAATCTATGGCAATACCAACTTAGATACCCTAAACGGATTTGAATGGTAAAAAAAATCTTACATTTGATTATATTTACATTTTTCTAAAACCTCCTTAGATGAACCATTAGATGTTCATCTGTGTTCATACATCCATGAACAACATTGTGTCACGCGACGTGACGTAATCCAAACTTGACGTCAAAAAACATGAATCTCGCCAATCTGATTGGACGTTGTAAACGTCGACGCCGTTCCGCTGTTTGAACACACACCGTGTGTAGATTCTCTGTTTGCTGGTAAATGTGACCGCCTTGGTGATTTTTCAACAAGCAATAGAGAGAAATGAATGTAAATATAAGCAATAAGTTTAATTTTTCTGTTGTTCATGGAGCTATGAACCGCAGTGGGTCGCTAGCAAAGCTTACATGAACCCCTTCGGGGTTCATTCACTTTGCACGTGACCCACCGCGGTTCATAGCTCCATGAACACCAGAAAAATGAAATTCATTTCTTAAGTAAATGAAAGATTTTAAAAATATAGTTCTGTTTAATATATTATGAATGTTGTGGTTTCGTCCCAGACACACGCCAGTTTGTTGTTATCTTCATATTTCTCTTCACAGCATTAAACTGCCAAAGAAAAATACAAGATTTTTGCATTTTTCGTTATTTGGGTGCGAAATCTGTTGTTGCATTGTCAGAGTGAGCCGCCTCGTGGGAAAACCAACGATGTGGTTTCCGAACAGGTTCGACACAAACCGGTCTGTACAGCTACAGAAGCAGGCTAGAAGCTTGAAAATTCGGATTTAAGTAGAAGAGGAATTGTACTATCCGAGTAGCGAAAACAAAGGCGCTGATCAGCTTCGCGGTTACCGCGAAGCTGATCTGCGTCTTTGTTTTCGCCTATGCAGATTGTTGGTTTTCCCATGAGGCGGCTCAGAGTCTTAAAATTCCAGTCTGATAGTATTTGAGACAGACCATGACAAAGCTTGCCTTGTGGCATATCGACTATGTATGGCAAAGTTGGTTTGTATGGCCATAGCTGTTTGTTACAGGCATGGCGGTCAGGATTTAGGAGTTATAGAGGACTGTTTATCTTTTATTATAGTGAAAATTTGAGTCATGCCAATAACGCAATTCTCTGTTCCCTTCATCATAATGGTTTGCATAAACAAACAGGGGATTTTCATGATGCGGCTCATTTGGCAATGCTACGAAAATGCTTATCTGTTATGCGTCTAGTGTTTTAAAACCGTGACAGATTATTGAAGTGTGTTCAATGTACCTATTGCATTATCTGCACATTGGTTAATGAAGTTATTCGCCGTGCACGAGAATAGAATTAATTCAAACGGTTCATGATGATGTACACGTCGAACTTTCCAAATTGCACTAGATGCTGTGTTGGCATTAATATTTAAAACATAATAGAAATAAAGTCTTACTATTCGTAAGGGTCTAAAGTTAGGTAATGCAATTGCAGTTTACCTAAAATTTCATCGTTTGTATTTTAGCGACAACAATTGGATTGAAGAAGAAGCAGAAGAAAAAGAAGAAGAAGATGATGAAGAAGCAGAAGATTATGATCATGGGAAAGAGGAAAAGACTGGAGGAAGAAATACAGAGGTAGGAGATCATGATGGTGATATTGGTGGCATGAGCGATGATAATAATGGAGAAAAAACAGAAGACGAAGATGAATTCGGTAACGAAGATGAATTCGGTAATGACGAAAAACATGATAGTAATGTAAGTACTGGTGTACGTTTTTGTAGTCACGTGACTATGATAATCATAGGTGGCAATTTGGCAACTATTCCAATGTCTGGGGCATTGTTGCAAATAAAGAACGCGTCAAGAGGACACATATGGATTAAGAATTAATCAGTCTAGTTTAACTTTCTCTCTTCAATACTATAATAGGTTTGGGTACCCACACACATACTTTCTTGTATGGTCAAACTGCTAGCCTACTAGCTGTCAACTAAAATTATACATTTTAACAACTACATTGAAAACCTCTCTTTCAAGTTTTTTTTTCTCCACAAAAGCAGATGCCAATCGTTACTTATTTAACACGATAGTGAAAAAGTGCTACAACTTTTAATTTTCGTAGCGATTTGTTTGGCCGTACATGCCATTCCTGTCGGGGTCATAAGCAGTCGTGTTTGTTACTATTCGGTATTATTTGAGACAATGCTTCAGAAAACCAACAATTTGCATATAAAAAACCAAAGGCGCAGATCAGCTTCGCTAGCCGGATAGTACAATTCCTCTTCTTCCTAAATTCAAAATTTCCAGCCTCTAGCAATCTTCTATGCTTCTACAGCTCGATTTGTGTCAGAATTGTTCGGAAACCACATTGTTGGTTCTCTCATGAGACGGCTTATTTGTTGTTGTTCTAAGAGCTCTCTTCGTCTTTCATTTTCTTCTCGGTCATCTTCATCATCACCATCTTCCTTTTCTGTTGTTTTCTTTCTTTTTCTACTAATAATTCATATTCTACTACTCTTCACTCCAACTCCTATGAATAAACCCTTAGTACTACAATTAGCCATTACGTTTAACCTATAATAGAAAGCATTCATTGTTTCCATTCCTGTAGTGATAGCTTTCATCGAGGCTACATTCAACAATTTTAGAAAACAAATTTCAAATTGGTTCAATAATTATATAAAAATGATCCTATCTAATTTAAACCTTCTGTTATACAAGAGACATTAGACTGGAATCCATGCATATATTGGAATTTTATAGAATGATAAATGTAATTTTGTCCACTTTAATTATTCATAGGGGGTTGTCTATAGAAACATTTATCGAAGCTTCAAAGAAACATGAAAGAAATGAGCCGCCTCGTGGGAAAACCAACAATGTGGTTTCCGAACAGGTCCGACACAAACCGACCTGTACAGTGACAGAAGCAGGCTAGAAGCTTGAAATTATGGAGTTAAGTAGAGGAGGAATTGTACTATCCAAGTAGCGAAAACAAAGGCTGATCTGCGCCTTTGTTTTCGCCTATGCAGATTGTTGGTTTTCCCATGAGGCGGCTCAAATACTGAATCGAAGATGAAAAAATACATATCGCCACTGATGAAACATTAAAGAGTAATAATTTCCATGTATGAAAAAATATCTTAAATACATAAAAGGTTTAATTTGTTTTTTATTATAATTTGATTTTTACTATCATTTTTGGCAAGGTAATGATAATTTTACTGTCAGCTTTATGTCTATATCTTTTCAGTTTTATTAGATTTATGAATGAATTTTGAATGCCTTATGGGATGAAGACTAGACATGCAAAATTGTAAAGAAAAAGTTTTTTATGCAGACGAATCATTAACAGCAATATATCCATATATGATTACAAAGGTTTTCAAGAGTTTAAAAAAAGTTTGACTGGCTGTTTGCTATTTGCCTAGATTGAAAAAGGACATACTACAAGACGTATATTACAAGTTAGAACAGAATATCAAGGAATGCGATTAAACTAGACATCAGGAAAACATGTCCGTGTAAAGTATACCCCCTCAAACCCCACTTTTATATAGTAAAACTGGGGTATGCAGTGGTATACCTATTTTTCTTATTTTTGCTCCAAAACATAGATTGTGGGTACTCGTTAGAAGCGGTTCTAACGTGTGAGACGGTTCTAACGTTTACCCACAATCTATGTTTTGAGCAAAAATAAGAAAAATATCAAAATTTTTCTACTGAAATTTTTCTACTGAAAATTTTCAATTTTTACAGCTTCAGAAAATCCTATATATTGCATGGACATGATTTCGTAATGGAGACGAGGCGGGAAAGAAATGTCACCACGCAGGAAGAGCAGTACGACCAGTCAAAAAACATTGAACCTAGAGTTGCAATACAGTCTTAGTACATAATTAATCATGCCCTCAGCTAGGCTCTGGCGTGGCTTAAAGATAACCACTGGGCGTGGTAAGTGCTGAGCAAAATCCTGGTCCGCTTAATGTATCATATTGGTTGTATAGTTAGCGCTGCCTATTCGACTTGGGGCGCATGATAGCGTTAGTGACAGTTAAACAGGTAATACTTGAATGTTTTCATATAACCACGAGCTCGCGGCTTTTGCATTTAACGTATCCTAGACGTTTATGTCAAATAACAACTTTTAGTTTTTCTTTGATGTATGTTAAATTGAGACAGTAGCTTGTTAAAATGTATGCATGAATCAATATAAAATATATTAATTTTTAATGATTGAGCGTATAAAATATTGCAATATGCTTGTCTGGACCACCACTAATGCATGATTCAGCATTTCCTTATACTGCTCCAACAGTCCGCGCTGCAATATTTGTAAGACGGCCCAAACCATTATCAGGGATGCGCAAGACTCTTGGCTGAGAAAGAAAGCATGAGACTGAAATTCAGTCTTTTGTTGACAGAAAAGACATGAGCAAGTTTCATGATGTACTTTATACCATTTACGGTCCAAAAAGATCTGGAGCCCGCACCACATTGCTCGGTGCAGATGGAAGCACCACTTCCTACAGATAAAGATGCTTCTTTGGAAAGTTGGACAGCACACTTCAATAGTGTGCTCAATCGACCACCAAGTATCAATGACGACGCTATCGATAGACTTTCACAGATAAAGGGCACAGTGCTATCGACAGGCTCCTACATGGAGTGCAATATTCTGCTTGACGAATTTCTTACCGTCTTGGAAACAGAACAGCAGTCCAACAACTGTTATCTGACAAAGCTCCAGGTGAAGATGTAAATCCTGCTGAAGGGCTACCCATTGCAGAGAAACTGACAGCATTGTTTCACTGTATGTGGAGAAAGGATTAGTAAATCCCCAAGTTTGTGACAATCACAAAGGCATCTCTGTCCTTGCAATCGCTGGAAAGATACTAGCGAAATCCTGTTGAATCACCAGAATATTCAAATTGACCAGTTGGGACCTATTCCAGAAAGTCAACGTGGTTTCGGGAAAGACAAGGGGGAAGAATAGACTTGATCTTCACAGCAAGACGGCTTCTACAGAAATGCCAAGAACAGACTATAGACCTAGACGTAGCGTTTGTTGACCTCATTAAAGCTTTTGACACAGTCAGTCGTGATGGAAAATCATGGCCAAGTTTGGCTTTCTACCCAGATTCAGAGCAATTCTATGGAAATTTCATGATGGCATGCAGGCTCATGTTGAGAATGGTGGAGAGTTCTCAAAGAATTTTAGGTTACAAATGGGGTTAAACAGGGCTGTGGGATGGCCCCAGCACTGTTCGGAATGATGTTTTCTGCCATGCTCATGGATGCTTTTCAATTGTGATACTGGTCTTCCAATCAGGTTCAGTTTTGTGAATGGTCAAGAACTGAAAGCTGTTGATAAGTTCACCTACATGGGAAGCACTCGCTCCAGAGCAGTAAACATTGAGGATGATATCAGTACCAGAACTGCAAAAACCAGCTTGTCATTTGGAAGACTCCGAGCAATTGTCTTGAGAGAAATAAAATTAGACACGAATCTTAAATTCTACTATGCTGTGGTACTGCTAACCCTGTTATGTACGCATAAGACATGGACAGTATACCAACGTAATGTTAAAAGACAATAATTTCCAAGTAAGCTATTTGGTAAAATTGTTAAAAATCAAATGGCAAGACAAGATCGCAGACACAGTGGTCCTGGAGAAGGCAGGGATGCAAAACATGCATACGTTCTTAAACCCAGCGGGCACATGACGTCATAATGACGTCATGTGCCTGCTGGGAAGCTAGCACAGCTGTGATGGACCGAGCATGGTATAAGAATAGAATGCCTGATGAGCGACTTCCGGGGAAACTTTTTCTACGGAGAATTACAAGAAATGTTTGTGATACTACGCGTTCGACTGATTCTTAAAAGGAATCATAGCATATTTCATGGCCAAAATGGTCAGTATTATTTATTTAACCATGTCAATATCAGTTGCTATCCCCTCAGTATATTCGTGCTTCGTACTTTCTCCGTTCGTACAAACCAATTTAGATTAATAATCTTGGTTGGTAGCAGCCGGGTGTATTTGGCACGAGGAGTGATTTTCCTGTAAAGCAATAAAAACAAGTAATAAATTATCCTATGATAGTGTGGTGATAGTTTGGTGACAAGTAGATAAAGTCGCTGCACAT
Organism: Rugalucina vietnamica; assembly: GCA_964017185.1. Classification (NCBI taxonomy): domain Eukaryota; kingdom Metazoa; phylum Mollusca; class Bivalvia; order Lucinida; family Lucinidae; genus Rugalucina; species Rugalucina vietnamica. The sequence goes on from OZ024873.1 coordinate 14,875,339, forward strand.
CTGTTCGTAAAAGGACATAGGTTCAAGGCTTTGTTTTAAAGTACAGTGAAGGTAAAATTAATTCGTTAACCTTAAAATTGTTTATTTACCATGTTTAAAGCAAATTAACACTTTCCTTGTCAAGTTGATTATACATTGTATCTGCGCAAACAAAATATATACAGGTAAAATGTTGCTCGCCCCCTGTTGCTCTGTTTACAAAATATATACAGGTAAAATGTTGCTCGCCCCCTGTTGCTCTGTTTACACCTTCTGTGCACGCTTCAGGCCAAAATCCCGATTACATAAATGTACAAAATGTTATTTTCAAACTTCCAGTATGCCTTCCTTTGACGTTGGCTGCTCAATACATACTCGGTAGCCAAAGAACGTGAGTCTATCGATTCAATAGGCCAGGAATCCTAATTAGGTCAAGAGCCCCTAATTAGGTCTAGAATCCCTTATGACATTCACATGTCAAGCCGGACAGTAAAATTGTCATTTGGGACACTTACGTCATCGAAATGAAAATAAAAATGCCCGCAATATAACGAAATATGATCTAATAGTGTAGGTAAAAAATATTTACCATTAATCGATCTTCATCAGTCCGCTTGTCCGTAAGATCAGCGACCTCATTCGCCAGTGCAAGTGCAATGTCCGCAACTATGTCATCGAAATCAGTAATCAATGACATCAAATGATCTTAAATGGTCAGTCTTCAGGGACGGTGCTTCTTCCTTTGGTAAATATAATTTTAAATAATTGGGTGTCTGAAATAAACAGCTTATTAATGGAATATGTCCAAATGAAGCCTTTGATGCAGGTGATTGACCATAAGAAAGTGGTTGACCACGAGGATGCAAGTAGTATTCTATGACATACAAGGCGATGCACTTCGTAGAGGTAGTATACCCAAAGGAATACAGTTGTATACTTCACTAGGAGTTGAATCAGCCTAAAATTGTGCCTTCTAGAACGACATCTTATAAATCAACTTAAGTAAACATTCCCTGTCAAAAGTGGCATTGGGTAACGAGTCTCATGAACTCAACAGGTATGGAACAGATGACAATAAACGTCGGCAAATCCTTATGCACGATCGTCAATTGGTATCAGGTCCAAGCTTTTATCGGCGACAATGCATCATAAAAATGACATCTTTTTTCTAGCGTATTTTTGTTGACCCTAAATACTGATAGCGTTTCACAAATTGAAACTGACGGGAAGACAACACAATCGATGCGGAAAGTGACAATCGTTGAAATGTTAGGTAGCCCTAAACATATGCAATAACATAGGTTGGAAGCTGACTGGCATGCAATAATAAAAGGTTACAAGAACCTGAAGACAAAAAATAGCATGCAAGTTGATATAAACCTAAAGCATCGTCAGGAACCTTAAAGAAAAGGGAGTCCGCAAAACCTGTTGAATGATTGGATACAATCGATGGCAAGGCTTCTAAAACACCTATCAAAAGCACTATCTGAAGATGGAACCAGGAATCAACTGTACTTATTGCAATATTTTAGATAAAAGCTATTAGCCCCCAAAGAAAAATCATTATGTTTCAAGGAAGTAGCTTCCATTTGATAAACCTAATGAATCTATGGAAGCACACAATTAGTAGTAATAACAAAAGTCATTGACCACTGTATAATATACCAATTACATTAATGGTGATGAAAACACATCTATACACAGATAAGATAGTACTAGTGACCTATTTATACCATCACGAAAGTGTTGAGATACCATCTGTTAATTTCAAATGTGTCAGAAGTCATTGCACGAGTGAGAAATGTCAGAACGCATGTTCCATAAGTCGGCAGGCGTTGATAGAAAACGTGTATTGCGTATTTTTAAATCATGCGTATTGCGTATATTCAAAACATGTATATTGGATATATTCCAATCATGAGTTTTGCGTATATGCAAACAATCTGCATTGCGCTCAGAGAAATTATTTTTTGCGTTATGCACCTTATCAAAAGATATATACCTAACGAGGTGACCTTGACCTAGATTTTATATACGACACTATTTTTCTTATAAATGGTAAGCAGTTCAGAAAAGATAACCAGTGTAATAACGTGTCAGACGTTATCTGCAGCATTTACAATAATTGGATAGAACTTTTTTCTGAACCACCAAAAGCCTAAATCAAAATATAATTATTGCTGTTAGTAAACGAGATCTATTAATTTAGATGCTTCTATGATTCTAAAATATTTATATGGATAGTACTTTGCGCGTGTCAGATAGGAATATAAGCGTTTTAGAACATTCTAGATTTATGCACAAGAAAGCATATAAGATGACCTCAAGGGTACTGATCAGTCATATCAGACGCAGAGTTTGATACGTTAGTGGTTTGTTTGCTGTTCGCAAGTAGTACAAACATGTTACGCAAAGCCGCCATGTTCTAAATACAGCTGATAGTCAATACGCTTCGAATGTGTACTTTCATAAGGTCAATATACAGATGTGTGTATATATAAAGGAAATAACCAAATTGATAAAGTGTGCAAATCTCTGAAACTTAAGAAAAATGCAATAATGCGGATAGTACTTTAGAATAATTTTGCAGATCATTACATTCAAACAACAATAAAACTGTCTTGCTTTGTGCCCAATTTCAATACAGAAAATACGACGTAAAACACTGAAATGCAACAGCCTCAACCGATCGAGAAACATGACCTATTTAGGTTGCTGATCAGCTGTTCTATTGGCACGATGCCTATATGTGTCAAGTACAGCTATTTGCAAGATAGCGTTTGATTTGTTATTTATAGGTAGACAACCTAACAATCGGTGCGTTTAGTGCAGCTTCTTATCTTATGTGAAAAATAATAATAATAAATAAATAATAGATTTGTCTGCGCAATTCAAAAATAATGAAAAACGTATGCCTTAATTAATGAGAATATAGATGTTGTCTAGAATGACGTTGAAATACATGTCTCTCGAGAAAGTCTGTTTCGGGACTTGTATCATTTTTGTGGTCCGGACCTTGATATTTCATGAATATTATCTTTACATTTGATACTAACAATGACTTTGAATTCAGTTATTCGAATTTTAAACGGTCTACAGACAGACAGACAGACAGACAGACTGATGGGTAGTCAGTCATACAGACATACATACAGACAGATAAATTCGATACTCAGGACAAGACATAAAAACGTGATAAATAATTTTCCATAGAAAGAGATTAATGGCATATATATATTCATACTTATACAGAGAAGTGGGGAAAGCCCACCATATTAGCATTTGCTGAAGTCTTTTTGACCTTAATTAAACACGAGCTCGTTTAAGATGATTGTCATCAGCCGATGAAAACTGGATGGAGAATTCAGGATGCCAAAGGGAAAAGATACCATATGAGGATCACGTTTACCAACATCCTCTGTGACTTTTTCATTTTTTAATCCACATCACATTACTGACGAGGGTGTTCTCTAAAGGTACGTAACACAGCCTATGAACGGCACACATCATAAAATGTGTTGCTTTTGAATCCTCTTCTAAACTATTGCATTCTCGTGTACAGATTAATGAGAATACAATAGGTTCGGTCCGCAATAGGCTGTTTGCTGCAACAACCGTAACTGAATATGGTCGACTTATTCATAGTAACAGAAAATCGAGATTTCCATCTTTAATTATTCAGGTGTCAGAGGTAACGATAGCAAAGAACAGAAAATCTAGGCTTAAAACATCCTCAGATAGTACGCAAGTACTCCTGGTAGAAAAAAAATATTGTTCTCCTGTATTACTTTTTTTTCTCATTTATTTTTATTTTACATGTTACATAAAGCAATAAACTTGCATTATACATACAGTCAGTCATTGCTATTATATGCATATATGAGCATATCTATTTCTGAAAAAATCCATCAATGCAAATATGAAGTAAATGTCTTTACATAACATACGACAACTATAAATAAATAATAATAAAAAGAAAGAAAAAAAAAAAAAAAACAACAAACATAATGGTTTCTCCTATTACTTTTACTTTACGTGGAAATCAGGTGGTTTGATTTAATAATGTAATGTTTGTCGGCAATCAGTATCAATAGTTATTTCGATATGCATTCTACAGTATTTTGATATTAGAAAATATGACCTGTTTGGGTTATCTATCAGCTGTTGCCTATTTCAGTATGTCAAGTATACAGCTACTTGCGATATAGCGTTCACTTTTTATCACCATTTGCATTATTCTGTTTGCACAGAGAAATTTAATCGAAAAAATGAGACTGAAAATAAAAATCACACCTAACACCCCTAAAATGAAAGTGGACTCACCCAATTGATAATGATGGAAGAATCCATTCGTCAAATGGGTTAATGATGTTTAGTGGTACCACTACATGTATTTATTGGATTTATGAGCCTTGCTGGTGCAATGAGGTCCAGACGTCAAGATTTCTTTGCTGGAGATTATAAAGAGACACCTAAAGAATTATGTATGTGGTACCACCGTTCACTGGTATTTGATTGTTAGTTAGCCCTAGATTACCTGTGTAGTAAAACTGCCTTAATATACAATATAGGGATCAAACATGATTTTCCTTTCATTAACATGCGCTAGGTACCGAGGGGAGTGTTGAAAACCGAGGGCGTAGCCAGAGGTTTTCAACACTCCCCGAGGGACCTAGCGGATGTTAATTGTTTACAGCCTCATCACATTAAAGCTTTCATTTTATGCTCATTCCGGGCGGACTTCAGTTTCTCATTATTGGCACGTGCTTTGCGTGGCGCCCGGTAACGAGCATAAGTAAAAGCCATGTATTAACAATTCGCGCGCGTGAATTGCAATATTAATGCATGAATTTATTTCCAAATATAATGTTGGGTTAAAGACGCTTTTAAGTGAGGGTCTTTCGGAACCTGAATTTTATGGTGACTTGGTTTACAAATTTAAGAAACTTATAGGAATTAATGATTTTTCTTTTCAGTTCTGAAAAATCATAACACGTTACAGACGTATAGGTTATAACTTGAATGTTATGCGACAGTCTGCATGCTTAGTTTTTAACCCAATCATGGTTGATAACTATGCTGCCTTCTTTAATTGCACGCCGGTCGGTCGGGCGTCAGACTCTATGATGGCCCCGACTTAAAGCTATTCATTTTAGTTGGTTGGGGCCGGAGCTTCTTGTCTGTTGCTTGGCCCACCGGGGTCCAACTGGTGTTTGTCTTTTGCTCCGGAGTTAGTATGTTATTCGGCGCCCAGGGATCTCCATCGTCAGGCAGCTTACTCAATCTGTGAGTCCTGGTTTTTGATTCATCAGGATGTTTATCATGATTTATTTGTTTGTTCTTGATGACTCAGATTCACCACGAGGACCGAAGAACTATCTAAATGTTATGAACCACTGCAGAAGCTGAGGGTGAGGTTAGGCGCCTGTAAAACCGGTTTAAGCCCGCCAGTAACTTTGTGTTACTGATCGTTCCAAGGCGATACTTCTGTGGTGGTTCTTTTTGTTTTATGTCTTGGTGTTTAAAAAAATGAGCTGTTGGTGCCTTATGTGTGTTTTCATAGTTTTAGTTAAGTTAAGGTAACTGAGTGGCCACCTATTGGGAAAATACTGCTCATTCGGCTTACGATATGTTTCATGGTATAAGTGCTTGATTGTTAGTTTTTTTCCCACCTCGGTTTTTGGAGTGGGAATCTTTTTCTGATAGCGTCTTTTCCTGATCTTTGCCTACTTGTACCTTTTTCTCTTCATTACTAAAAGGCTGTTGATATCGTGTATGCAATAATAAGTATTCTTTTCCGTTTCGGAGGCACCTACGTTGTTAGTCATTTAGTCTTATGCACCGTACCTTATCAGTGATAAGCCTATGACAGACAATACGTATGAATATAGGACTTCTAACGGACGGGCGTTTGAGAATCAGTAAAGAACGTTTGAAAACGACCTACAATACGACCAAAATATATTCGCAGTGAAAGTGCAGACATAGTTTCTGTTTGAAGAAAGAACATGGATTTTATTGTACAATAATTCACCTCAATTTAAGATTTTGGCAAGATTTTAAGGAATAACTGATAATCCAATTGAAATAATTCAAGAATTTTATGGATCATCAAAACGTTCTGAGAAACCTTAAATAGGCCGAAAATAACTTGAATTGGAATTTTAAGAAGACGTCTGTTTCCACAAAGTAAGAACACACACAGTCTTGTTCACATGTCGGCATAGTATTTACGTAGAACTGACTACTAAGCATGATCGTCAGCCTTGTACTTTCAATGTATTTTAGCCTTCTTCGGAAAGGTATTTACATATGCATACACAATCGCCCATTGTCATTATATTTATGTGCAATGGTAAATGTGATCATGCCATTTTTCCACTCTTCTCTGGGGTTTCCACTTTAGGGCGTCAGAAGAATGAATTACTCAAAATGTTTAAATTTCGAGTAAGGTATGCACCGAATGCCTTATGCTATATCATTGTTTCTATGAAAATTAATAAATCTTGCAACGTTTCCCATGTCATCGTTTATTAAAATTCCCTGAGGCACATTTTACAAATGACCCAAGGCTTAATCCTATGATTTTGAAATAATGAAAAACTGCTCACACCAAAAATGATTTAAGGGATACACGTGTGCGTGTCACTGTTGCTTGTTTGAAAGGTTTGGTCATATACGCTCATGAAGCAATATTGTTATACCTTTTCCTGGTACCTACATGTACCGTTGCAGGGAACTTAATGTATACAGGCCAAGCATGAAAAACACTGTATACTGTTAAGACTATAGACTATATTCAAATATGCCACTTGCTATATTTTGTCGAAAATTTTGCACTCTATCAGTCAGTTTGAATATTGCCTTATGTATTCACCCTTGAAAATTTTGCGGACATCTTTAACGCTCTCTGAACTGGATGGACAGAGTTCGACTCCTTAAGCTAATGCGATGTAAATTGACAGGTATTTCTCAAGAACTTTTGGTACGAAAATGAAGTTTTGTTGTCATATTTTCCAGAACTTCGACACAACACCTTTTTAAATGTATTCATATGTATTTGCCGGACTCAGCAGAAGCTGAGGGTGAGGTTATGGCCATGTAAAATCGATTTAAGCCCTCCAGTAACTTTATATTACTGATCGTTCGAAGGCGATACGTCTGTGGTGGTTCGTTTTGTTTTATGTCTTGGTGTTTAAATTTTTGTGCTGTTGGCGCCTTATGCATGTTTTCATATTTTTTTTTCAAGTTTTAAACTTAACTAAACTTTAGGTAACTGAGTGGCCACCTATTGGGAAAAAAGCTGCACATTCGGCTTACGATATGTTTTCTTGGTATAAGTCCCTGATTGTTAATTTAGTTTTTTCCCACCTCGGTTTTTGGAGTGAAAATCTTTTTTTCTGATTGCGCCTTTTCCTGTTCTTTGCCAACTTGTATCTTTCCATAAGCTAATGCGATATAAGTTGACAGGTATTTCTCAAGAACTTATGGTACTAAAATGAAGTTTTGATGTCATATTTTCCAGAACTTCGAAACAACACCTGTTCAAATGAATTTGTGTTTCAGGGTGAATTTCCCATGCTCTCTCATGAGCCAAACGGTGAGCTAAGCATAAACAGTGTCAAAATACTCAGACAGGTAGAGGCTGAGTTAATTATTACTTATGAATCAAACATATTTCATCATCTATTTTCTCACGTATAAAATAAAAGTTCCCACGGTTAGCTTTATCAACCCATCATCTCAAAAGAAGAGCCACCTCGTGAGAAAACCAACAATCTGCATATGCGAAAACAAAGGCGCAGATCAGCTTCGCGGTAACCGCGAAGCTGACCAGCGCCTTTGTTTTCGCTACTCGGATAGTACGATTCCTTCTCTACTAACTCCAAAATTTCACGCTTCTAGCCTGCTTCTGTAGCTGTTCAGGCCGGTTTGTGTCAGACCTGTTCGGAAACCACATTGTTGGTTTTTCCACGTGGTGGCTCAGATGTTGATGATTACCGAAGCTTTATAGGTATAGAATAGATGATACGACAAAAGTAATCCACCTAAGATGCAGGTTATTATAGCATTTCAGGCTCAGCATGCAGAAATGTGGCTTCATTAGTTTGTCATAAGAATGTATTACTGAAGTTTATAACGTTTGATAGAACAAGACTAGATACACAACGGACAACCCAAATGATCGCCAGACTCAGTGCGCGGCTGCACCGGCTGGATGTCTAGTGTAGTCCTGCAGATTTATGGGGTATTTTATCGGAACCCGGAAATAGGGTTCAAACTTTTTTTCTTGACTGATTCTTGTAGCCAAGACCTTGCCCTTCAAGAATCTGACTGATGTCACCTTGTCATCATTGAGCATTTTGAGATATTCAAGATGGCGTCTAGAATGGCCGCCAAATATATGTTATCACTTGGTTTGCTATGCCTGGGGCTTGAATACTTGTTTCTATTTGCCACATTTGGCTGTTAAAACATACATTTGAAGTTGCCTGATAAATCACATACCTAAAATGATTTTTGAAAATAATCATGAGATCCAAGATGGCCGTCAAATGGAATTTTTGCGCAGAATAAAATGTAATAATCAGTACTTGTGCGTTTTGTCTTCATTTTATCTTGTAAGTTAATCTTATATTGTATTGGCATGTGCAGATATGTTTAAGACCATTATTAGAACACTCTGAACCTAAGATGTCATCCAAGATGGCTGTTTCTGTAAGGCAACAGCCTTATGTGCTTGGCTGGCATACGTAATTGCTAGACCGTTTCAACACATTTCTAGACCGTTTCAAAAGCAGGATCCACAGTTATAAGTTACTGTGAAGTTGTGATTAAGCAATCGAAATGTATGCCAGCGGTTGGGGTGGGGTTCAAGCCTTGGCTTTTCCAGTCTTTTGAATGAAACTTTAAACTGGGGTCTCGGCTCCACGTGACTTTAGCTGTTGATCTTAGTATATAACAAAAATTAACCACCAAATACAGAAAGACCAATAATTCCCTATGGTAGTGGTAATTCTTGAATATGCACATACAGTATCTTGAAGCTATATTCAACATAGTGAGCCTAAAATAACATAAGTTATAACATTAATAGCCAATTATATGCTCAACTTTCACAAAATGATCAAGGTTTAGCCTAGCATATTGCAAATGTATATTGGTTATCAGCTTTAAGGAAAACCATTCAGAGTTCCATGTTTCATTGTTGATGTTAGCCATACCTCGATACTGTCTGCTCATTCTTACAGATATTGCTACTTTTTGGTGGTAATATGCCTTAACAGTGAGAGTTTTAGCTGTTGTTTACCATTTTCACATCAAACATTATATCTAGATGTATCTACGGTGCTGTCATAACATCATCCAAAGCGGTCGTTTCTTTCATATTATCTGGTAAAGGCTAACTCAGTTCACCAAACTTGTCAGGTGTGAAACCCTTTGAAAGTGTTTTCATACTGCTCCATTTCCTATGCACCAACAACAATAGGTAGCTGTATCACATCCTAGCAGAAACAGCATGGACTGCAAGAAGGAAGGAGACTCATTCAGACGTTTTACCATCTAACCCAACGTATTTAAGGTTCTTCCCTCCTCTGATGTCCCTTTATAAAGCGTCTGTGTTTCAGTTTTCACTGACTTAAGAAGTTTTATCTTGAGCAATTCATAGACGGCCGTGTATGACGCTTACATATTTTCTTTTCTGCTTGAAATGTCTTTAATCATTCGTATTAGTTGTTGCTACTGTTACACAAGATGTAGGTCTGAACCTGATCAGTGTGTGTGTTTTTCATCAGTTTGACTTTATCTACTTTATCTTTAAGCATCCTTTCTTGAAAGTTACTATCTGTGAATATAGACCAAGACCCAGCATTTTGTAGCTCTATTGAATGATAGAGTAAGTTATTTTTCAATAAGAATGGATGAGGCCATCTTCTCTTCATTTAATGACATTTGGTGACGTTAAATTTCACTGGCAATCAGTCTCACATTGTGCATATCTATTCAGGTCATCTTGTAGAGAATCTGGCAATCCGTGAGTGAATTAATATTTCTATACAAAACACAATCGTTAGCAAACGGGTAATCAGGTGACTTGATATTGTCCGGAAGATCATCAATGAAAATCAAGAACATGACCAGTCCCAATACTGATCCTTGAGTGACACGAGATAAGACCGGTAGTGGACCTGAGGCTTGGCTATCTAACACCACTTTTTGACAGCACTCAGAGAGCCATGAAGCGATCCACTTGCGAGTTGATCCACTAATCCTGTAGTAGTTAAGTTTGTGAAGTATTTGTATGTGTGGTACCTGTGGTAGTTCACAAATGACCGCATATATAGGAGTTGACCTAAACACATATTAATTGAGATTAAGAACCGGTTGTTGGCCCTGCATCATCAGTAGTCATTAGCTGGCGAAAAGCGAGCAAACTAATCCTAATAGAGATCCGCATGTCAGTGTGCTGATCGCATTTGCTGACTGCTTCTCATGATAAGAAATTAGTAAGATCATGACCGAATGTTCAAATTGTGGATCTCCCGGGCCCACGTCCCCAGGAAACATTACTGCATTAACTGAGAGAACATCATAGAACATCATAAAAACTTATTATCGTTTGATATCAGAAGCAAAGGCGCGTCTAACGCGATCTATCCAGCCCTCTATCGGCAGAGCCTTCCGAGGACAGTGGACATAATGAGACCGCTAGATTGTCCGAGTTAAAGTATGTCTATCTTGCGAACATGAAGAGTTGTGAAGTTACGACCAAAGACGTGTTCTTATGCTGCCGTGTCCATGCGTATCTATAGATCCAGTTCAAGTTCAAAGAAGGGTGCCTCTGTTGTGGTTCGACCAGATACCCTGTAGTGTTACACCTTTCATCCAATATCTATAGGGCTAAAAACGGCTAGCTTTTGTAAAAGTTAATGCTTGTGTCCTAATGTAGGACACCATTTTGGCTCATTGTTTTTATGTGAGAATAAAAACTAATTCATGCTGTTCACAGCATTATATATCATATGAGCATTTCAAATACATGACATTTTGGAATATGCAGCACATGAATGGTATTTTCATTATTGTCATTTAATATTGCGTTCTTTTAAATCATACACTAATTATGGCGGCAATCTTGGTCGTCATCTTTTGTGTTTATAAGATGTGGGGTCATAACTAAAACCAAAGGACTTCACTGTTATGTAAACAACAAGAAATTGGCATTTCAAACACAATGCACTAGTTATATGCAGCAATTGAATGTGTTTTAATAAGAGAATACCTCTTATACACATATTATGATTATGGCAGCCATCTTGGCCACCATCTTGCACTATAATTATTACACATGAATAATGTGGGTGTCAAAACTTAGAACAATCTTTATTATGAAGTTTACAACATAAAAGGAGCATTGAACACAAAAAGCGTGTATATTCAACTCTGGGGTTCTATATTCTTGCTTATGGCGACCATCTCGAACGTCATCATGATATTTTCCAAAGCGTTCAATGATGCCAGGGTGGCATCATGCAGTTTCTGAACAAGCATGGCTAAGATAATTGGAAACCACATTAAAATTTCATGCGGTGTCGTCTTCCATGTTATGCTGATGGCAACTGGACTAAAGGCTTTGCAAATGAAATGACTATGGAATCAACTTCTGTAGCATCTTTGCGACAAATCTGAAGTTGAAAGCCATCTTTGACGTCATCTGGTATTCCGAAAATATAAAAGAAAACAACTTCTAATCAAAAGCACCTACTATACAGATAAATGTAATATTTTCAGTATTTAAAGTACACCAATTTGAGATAATGCTGATTATTGTCATTTAATATTGCGTTCTGGCAGCCATCTTGGAAGCATTCTTGATATAATTGACAATGCTAGCAGAAAATGGTCCTTGACATTCAATTCATGAAATTATGTCAAATATTTGTAAATAAAATATGCCCAGAGTGCAGATAGAAGCTTTATTATGACCATCCCATACATTGAGCCGCCATCTTGGACGCCATCTTGTTTTTCTCAAAATGCTCAATGATGTCAAGGCGACATCAGTCAGATTCTTTAATGGTAACATCTAAGCAACAAGAATCAGCCAAGAAAAAAAGTTTGAACCACATTTCCGGGTCAAGCTGGATATCTGCAGGACTAGTGTGTTCAAAGCGTGAAGTAATGCGCGTTTTGCATGAGCAAGGCCGTTTAGTAAATGTAGCGGATCCGGAAAAGAAAGTTTTGGATAATCACACGCACAAAAATATAAACATGGACAAAACAATCATAATTAAATAGACAGTCGCATCAACTAATACAAACAAAACCAAATTCAGACAGTAGGAACCGAACACATAACAGTTTGTCTTATAAATATGGAGACAATTTCTACATTGGCACCTGCAACTAACACATCACCTTAGAGCGGTCAGTTATTAACCATTGCACTTAAAACTGCCCAATATTCATTTATCCTTGTTTACAGGAGGGAAGTGTTTAACCGTAGTATTGACCTCTCCATATGTTTTCAGTATTCTGTCAATCATTTGACATAATAAGGCTCCTTATGGGTTTATGAAGGCGCATTTGCATTACTTTTTAATGCACGATATTGAATTCCCTTTCTTGGGCCTCATGCACTTCGAGGCTAGACTACATGTAGGCTAGAGTTTGTTTTGTCGGCCATTTTTGTCACTTTCACTGCGATAAATAAATCTATTTTATTCACGCTAACGAGATCAGTAAATACGATGCTAAACTGGATCTGTATTTTTAATGATATTAAGTAGTGTTAACGTTGCTTAGTTTCAAATGTTTTAAATTATAAGATTTGGACGAACTCTCTCGTTGACCTATTTATCGGTTTTTATTGGAAAACACGATCCATGTGAAATTATGTTGTTTCCAATACAGTGTTTTCGTTCACGTCCGCTGTCATAGATGATTGACATGCGGTATCACGATTTACCGGATTGGACCGAAACTGTCCGAAACGAACCGATATTGTCCAGAACGGACATAGATTATGATAATATCAAAGCTATAAATATACAAAGCTAATCATGGGTCACCACATAGTAGCATGTGAAGAATTTATTGTGCACAATAATATTGTGATTTACTTAGAATGCAGGAAAAACGTACCCGAAGGGTTATTGCACCCTGCATACATGTATCCGTCATGCAACCAGATTTCAGTATGGATTTAGGCTACATCACACGACGCCAAGTTATTTCAAGGTCAAGTCAACAATTTTTCAGACTGGGTGATGAAACCGTTCACGGTTTAACACTGTATCTGTATTATTTAGTATCAAAATGCACTATACGTTACTAAAGGAATCATTCTTCTTGTCGGTAGACTTCTATCACTATCTCATATTATTTTAAACTTCCAAATTTCTATGAACCCCTCCGTATAGCATGTTACTAAGAACATGCTATAATTTTCTTGTCTCATTTAACTGTACATCACATTCATTTTCACCTAGATATGTCTCAGGGTAATGTTTCTCGGGGATATCTCAGAGGTGTCTTATGTCTGTCAGATCCCCGGGGTGCCCGATAGCAAGTTCCATGCTTTCCAGGTTAGATAAGAATATGTTTTCACGCTGTTTTGTTATCATATATTCCATCTATTTACCTGGTTTTCTTATATTTCACTTTTTTCCACGATTTTTTCTCAGCAATGTGTTTTAGAATTATGTCAATCATCTGTTGTTTGACAGACATCACGATGTGTTTGCATAATGTGTTACTTTCATCAGTTTTAAGTGCCAGGTTAGGGCGTTCTGAAAATATATTTTTCAGCTTTTAGGTCACTATGTTACCACGTTGTATGCAAAGTCCTGCCATCTGTTCCTTCAACGTCACAGAAAGGGGGTCGTTTCGAGAGTTACAATTATTAAATTGTGAACAATTAGCTTGAGACATTGACATGGATTGTAAGTGACCATTTTCTTTATCCAAAAAGCATGCCGGCTTAACTAACTAACTAACTAACTAACTAAATAAATAAATAAATAAATAAATAAATAAATAAATAAATAAATAAATAAATAAATAAATTATTTTTAGGAAGTTCAATTTGAGAGAAATGTGTCAGAACTGTTGATTTATTATAATCTTGAACAAACTCTGTCAACGATTTACTATGTTTTTAGAGCAAGTACATGGAATTTAAGTTGGCGACTTCCAGATGAGCATCGAAGACTGTAAAATAAAACAGAAGTTAATTTCATAATAAACGGTTTATTCAAGAGAAACAAACACCGTGGATTGAAGAAAACCAGAGCAACTTTCAGAGTACCCACATCTGGTTGATATTAGTAAGTAATATCCTTTCGACAGGTGCCACTCGGCGGGGGATACCTGACTCAACGTACTGGCACATAGCAACTAAACATCTTATCTTTTAATTATACCATCCTGCCGACTCCCTTTGGAACTTTTTATGAGTCTTATTGAATGACATGAAGTGTTATGATTACATCTACACATTTTGTTTAAATTTTTCAATTTCGCGCACATGTTTTTCATTATTTTGAAGATGCCGTAAATTGTATTTTATGACCTCGATGAAACGTCTTCAGGTTAAGTGTTTGTACCTTAACAGTACGTCTTGAGGCATCCCTCACAGAATAAAATGAGCCGCAACGTTAGAAAACCGGAATTTAGCCTATGCGAAAACAAAGGCGCAGATCAGCTTCGCAGTAACTGCGAAGCTGATCAGCGCCTTTGTTTTCGCCACTCGGTCAGTACAATTTCTTTTCTTCCTTCATCCGAAATTTCAAGCTTCTAACCATTTTCCGAGACTGCACAGACCGGTTTATGTCGGACCTGGTCGGAAACCCCGAAGACCGGTTTTCTCGCGTCACGGCTCATTAATGACAAGTACGGCGAAAGAGGAGCTAAGAGTTCGCCAACCACTAATGTGGATATTAACGGGCATGGTAGCTGTTACCGATGCATTGTCGTATAAGCAAATTGTTAAATGACACATGATGAAAAGGACAATTTGAGAAAAGTCGGAAATGTGTTTGGGAATCTTTTCAATGATAACATGTAACAGGTTGAGATACTTTTTAAAACCAGAACGACAACTAGCTCTTGTTCATACATAAGAGCCTTTACAATGTTTATTGGTAAGTTTGGTGAAAATTCCAGGTCATATGATAATTTCCTCATTTGTTAATATGTTTATTCAAGCCCTAGGAACAAGCACACAACCAACAGTAAGTCGTTTGAACTCTTGAATCAAAGCTATGATGCTACAAATATAATCTGACAGCACCCCGTCCGGTCAACTTCTATCAGCAGCTTTCCATCAATACCCATTTATTCTTCCCCACATCATGTCAGCATAGTCTGATCTTGTAATGGCTTTCAAATGGGGTTAGTCAAGGAGAAAACCTCTCTCCAGAGTTTCCGACCAGGTACACACAAACCAGCCTGTTCACATACTGAGACTCCTTAGAGCCATGAAATTCAGGTTATAAAAAGCAGAAGAAGCACCCTGTCCTAACAGCGAAAAACACAGCCACTGATCAACATATGCGAATGCACAGAGTGATCTGCATCTTCGCTATACGCATTGGCTTTAGTCAGATTTCCTTACGTTTCGACCCAAATCACTCTGATTAGAGTTAATTTGCCCTCAAAGTATCTGGTTATGTTTGTTTATCATTGACCACTGCATGTGAATCAAACACCGATAAGCCTCTTTGATCCAGATTTCAGGCTTATCAGAATCTGGGGATTTCCAATATTTTAATTACTTCCACATGCCTTTGATACAGTTTGTGCATGTTGTAGAAATTGGAATTCTAGCACATTCGAACGAGATTTTCAAATGTTATTTATTTACGTGTTCGTTAGACTGGCTCCAGTCCTATAATCAATATTTTCTTATAACACTATCATTCATCATGTTCTATAACCTCCACAAAATTTCTTGCATAAAGATTTACCTCTCTTAACAGCCTCAGAATAGTCAAAACTGAGACATCAGAAGATTTTGAGCCATGTATTGAGTATGCATGTTTTATTGATAAACAACCATTTTGACGACGGGAGCCAGTCTACGTGTTCGTATGTTATTCAAGGGTAGGTATTTCGCTAGTCACGATATGTTTTGCATACATGTGTATCAAAGGGTGGGTATCCTGCAGGTACAGCAATGTATCATTGACCACTCAAGGGCGAAGTTGCATGTTAATTGCATCGGTTCCGCACAAATATGCCCAATGTCAAAGTGCCCACTAGGAATGACTTTAAATCCTGCCAAGAGCATATGAGACAGACTGTTTCATAAGCTACATGTACTTGATCCTGCATGTGGCGGGTACTTTTGTACCTGTTCGACGCCATTGTTTGTTTCTGCACAGGCGCTTGAAGTTATTACCATAAATCATTTAACTATGCTCTAAAATGACAGTGTCTACATGGCAATACGTATTGCCATGTATACACTTATTTGAAGCAATTAGAGAGTTTGAGAAAATAAACTTGTAACGTGTACGTGTACTTGTAGCTTTATTTACCCGTACACGATCGTTTTGAGTGTAAAATCGTTTGAGAAAATCGAACGTGTACGTGTAGATTTCATAAAGTATATACAGCTGAATTTTTTATTGTTATACATATATGGTCACATGTACGTCGATTCGCCTTTGGTCAGATATACTTCGGCTGCACGTGCAAAACGATTTGGCAACGCTTCATCGAACTTCGTTTCTGCTTGTACCTACCTGACCTATCGATGGAAACATATAAAGAAAACTTACAAGTCGCAAATTTATTTCATTCACAGCCTATCTGATTCTTAACGTGTAGCGAGTATTTTGAACTTGTAATAAATGACGAAGTTTGGGGATAAAACTGTTCTACACGTACACGTACAAGTTACAAGTTCATTTTCTCAACCTCTCTATTATTGTGGTTTCTGAAACGATCGATCGTTATTAGCTGAGCTGTTGACCGTGACCGTGAAACACTGAATGTAGCAAACAAATAAACAGTATATCGACGCTAGTATGGTGACACAATTCTGAAGAAAAATCAAGGGCAATGAATGCAAAGAAAAATAATTCAAGAACAGAAAAATTAATGACGTCTTGTCACGAGAAAAGATGGTGTTGCTTCATCGCTGCTCACACAAGGATAAGGGATTTAATTAATCATAATATTCAACAGCATCACGTGTAAAGATACATACCTGTTTTGGCACCGAAGGCATGTGTGCTCTTTGAACTGGTCATTGTCGACCCAACGACGTCATCTAATGAATTCTATTTATCTTTGGTATTTCCTTTTTTTTTTTAGCATGCCTATAATTCTTGACAACAACAAAAGTCTACAATTTCATTCTAATATCTAATAGTCTGATATCCTTATTAAACGTTTTTAGTTTGTGTGTTTTTCTGAGAATTTTTGGCTTTGTATTTCTGTACAAATAAAGTTTGTTAAAGCGATGATCAGTAGTGTAACAAAAACGAGCCATTTTTTTACGTTGTCGATCAGCAATTTTTAAGTTGCTGAGTTGGATGCCATTTTTGTCTTCTTAACCTAGAGCATTCAACGATTTTACTGTTGGTGACCCAGTATACAGTCATGTATCTGGTCGCAAAATCTAAGAAACTGGCGATGACTCCAAGTAACTGACTTAATAAGTTAATTATTGTTTTGATTTGAAGGGGACCACCTGAGTAACAACGCAGTTTATTTCCTATCACGTGCGACATTCGTTCGTTACCAATGTAAAAGAGAACTTATTGCATTTTAACCATTAATTCCTCGAATTTCTGTCATGATTTTGTTATTTTCTTCAATATTTTCTAACCGTAGAATCATATCAAATGCACTTCTGTCATAGTTATTATAATGGATTTCCCTTGTAATGATGAACCTGATAACGGTGGTGGGGGTTCAGATTTCAACATTTATCAAGCACGGGGTGAAATATTTTCGGTTTTATGGGTCATTTTTGCCGCAGTTGTTTCTATACATGTGTTTATACCAGGATCTGTGGCGTACTCGTAATTATTCTCAACGGAGAAGTGAGAAGAACTAGAAGCTAAACATCTGGCCCGACCGGGATCAGTGTAATGTAATAGTTTCACTTTCTGTCTGTACGCCCGTTAGCCTGACGAATGCGTTTTCAGCAGTAGTGACAGTTGTATGCATCATATATAATAGTTCAGTTCTGTATAATTTGATCCTGTTTCTTAACCCAATTACTTAACCCAGTTTCTTGACCCAGTTTCTTGACCTATATTTAACACTTCAGTGACACTGTCGATATCTTATGACGACATTTATTGCCTTATCGACATCCACATCTAGCTTTTGTTTGTTAGTGAAAGTAATAATTTCGCATTACATGTTGTTTATCCTTGGTGACCCAGTGCACGGAATTGATATTAAACATGGTCTATGATTTCGGATTTGTTTTCAGAAATCCGAGTTTAAGTCATAATCCAGAAACCAGCAAAAATGAATTTATTCTGAGGACTCAGTGCCAAACGGGGGAAAAGATATAAATGGAATACTACAGAAAATGAACAGCATCCCCACGTGGGCTAATATCATTACAGCCCGTGTAAAGGGCACATCTGCTAGTGATCATCTTGGGCTACCTGCGCAGTAGTTATCAGCGGATTACCTGTCGGGTATTGACAGTGGCAGATTTATGGAAAATACATGATTTCATATGGAGACTGATAGTCTGTTTAGACGGGTTCGAACCAGGTCCGATCTATATTGGATCGGTCCAAGTTAGTCCGGAATAAATCTATCTTGCTGTTTACATTGAATTATTTAGATCGGAACAAATGACTTACAATATTCAGCGCACTAGATAAAGCTCATAGAAAGAACCTATTTTAATACATGTATGACTTGCATATA
Source organism: Rugalucina vietnamica (assembly GCA_964017185.1). Classification (NCBI taxonomy): domain Eukaryota; kingdom Metazoa; phylum Mollusca; class Bivalvia; order Lucinida; family Lucinidae; genus Rugalucina; species Rugalucina vietnamica. The sequence continues at coordinate 14,894,227 of OZ024873.1, forward strand.
TCTCGTATACTAAATCAAAGTATGTCGCGGGAAAACGCTCAGCTACTAATTCGGCATTATTTAAGCTGTGCATTCTAAACTATAGACGAATAACCATAGGTGCATAAAATAAACATGACTGTCGATATAATTTGATTTAATTCCATTGCAAGTATTTTGCAAGATCTTTCGGAAAAATGTGTGAAACTGGACTTTCGCGGGAAAATCTGAGTAAATACACAACCTACATTTGGCACAGTTTCATTACTCAGAAACAATGGCTCAACGAAAACATTCAGCTTATTATCATTATTTTATGCAAATTTCCAGATTGTCTCAAATCAATATTGATTCTACGTTGGACCGAACCAAAGTGTTTAGACGGAATATTTGTACCGAACCAGGATCGGAACAAGATTTGGACCGGACCAGGTCCTAGGTTATGTACCGGGCCAAGTTGGACCGTTCCAAAATTTTGGAGCGAACCAAATGTGTTCGTCTAAACACTTGGACCGAACCAGGTCCGGTCCTGGTTTGGAACAAATTCGTCGTGTAAACAGCATATGACTCTCTTCAACCAAATACATCAGCCTTGATTAGTGTCACTTATGAATCAAAAGTTTAAGACAGAGGCTTCTGTTCTACCTTTTTTTTTTTTTTTTTTTATCAGAAAAGCATATACCATCAAATAGCAAACATAAAGTGAGAAAAGAGGGGCCGGGAATACTGTGTTACGAATATAATAGACTAGCTACTAGTCTGTAAAACATATTAATGTCATAAGATTATTGTTTTTTCATTTTTATTATTTTCTCTATATTGAAATTTCTCGAGTCTCTAAGCTAGTCTATCAATGAATTTTTCTTCAATCGTCTTGGCTGAGTTTTAAATCGAGCCCCATCTATAGACTAGACTAGCCACAGAGATTGTTAAAAAATGAAAATTACGAAAGGCGTTTTTCTTTATTTCTAAGCCTTGGGCAAGGCTACGAATATAAGATCATGTAAATGCAAAAAAAAAAATCCTTTACTTGTTGTCCAAAAGCAGATTGAGTAGCAAATCACTCTGACTGGCCAAAAGCAAAGATAGAGATTGGCGTATGAAGGGAGGTAACCTATATTTTGGTTATCCCCATACACAGATTTAACAGTACGAAGGGAGGTAACAAGTAGTTTGTTTATAGAACTATGTACTGTAGCCAGTCTTTTTTTGACCATTTTAATGTTCCATAATTCTTCCCAGCATATCGACATGCATTAGTAGTAGAACTGTATTATGAATCTAGATAATATTGGGACCCTACCCATAATCTCTATTTGTTGTCCTTGTGATTCTAAGGTAAATAATTTTGGGATGGCAGGGAAACTACCTGGGAAAGATTTCTAAGCATTTGTTGCGTAATCGCAGTCGTAACAAACACAATATGTCAAAACAATTATTATTGATGATTTATCTGCCAAAATGAGATGCAACCTGCATGATTTGTTGTCAGAAGTAAACATAGCCCACTAATTACTTACTTAATGAATCAGGTGTGATACGTAGTTGCATCAATTAGTATATTATATTAATTCAGAATCACTGAAGGCATGCCATAAGAAAATCTGCGTTTGATTATTTCATGCAATCTACTAATGCAAGTACTTGGATACCAGCTGGTTTCATGTATGTGACTAGATCAGCTGGCTAGTAGCCTTCACTCCGCTCCACTTCGATTACACTTCGTTCCACTTTCGCTATCGAAACACCGATGTGAATATCCCGTCTAGAATGTAAGATAAGCAGCAAGCTTGTTCAAGTCTAGTCTGATTTGAAACCAACACATACAATTTCCTCATGACACAGTTTCTTTTAAACAATTTAAAATGTGAATGATACTTATGGTGTTTATTAGCATGTTTGACTGATTGATTGTTTTTTTTCTTCTGTAAAATCAGGAAGAAATCATGTCATAGGAAGGGTAAATTTCAATGTCGTGTTTTGTTATAGACAGGTAATCGTGGCATAGTTAACTTGAAGAATACAATTATTCATCTCACGCAGAATTTTCAACAACACTTGCGCCAGTTTGATGGATGTCATTTATTCCTTCTGTTCTTTTTCTTAGCCATTTGTTGATATTTTTAGTATATGAACTTTGAATGATGCATTCAAATTTAAAATAAAAGTCGAGGACGTTGTTTGACAGTTTATTTGAATGATATATGCAAAGTTAAAATGGTCGGGAATAAAAGTTATAAGTAGCATTTTCAGATGACCTCATTTCCAAGTGATCTTCAGAATGTTTATTGCCAATCAATATTCAACAGACAACTTGAATGAGCATGTTTATTATGTCTATTATGAAAAACAAATATATGGGCCCATTTTAAGTGCCATATAGAAATGTAAAGTGTCAATATATGTAAGATTCTTAGACATTAATACATAATGTTCATACTTAAGAAGATACAATATACACTATAAAACAATTCAAAGACAGAAAATTATCGTTTTGAGATGTTATAACTCTTGTATTTCTAATTACTCGAGAATTTCGTTGGCTGCTTTATTAGCATTTGGCAGACAAAATTATTTCTACGTGTTAAACTCGACAACCAAACATGTTTTATGGCTTATGATCAGTGTGAAAGTTCGATAGGTATAAGCATGTTTTGCACTAAAGTTGTTCGCGAATAAACTATTTCTGGTACTTGTTCCACGAACAGTTCTGTATAAAGCTCCATATGCTTTGGTTACATGTAAGAAGGCAATGTCAATAGGGAATGGATGCTTGTTATTATTTAGAGTATAATCGAAGGTATCTTGAGGCAAAACTGTCCCGGGGGATGCAAGGTAGGACACGTTAGCCCCCTCACCCAAGTTATTACCTTCATACGTATAAATATTACAATAATATGAGCCACCTCATTGGAAAACCAACAATCTGCATAGGCGAAAACAAAGACGCAGATCAGCTTCGCGGTGACCGCGAAGCTGATCAGCGCCTTTGTTTTCGCTACTCGGATAGTACAATTCCTCTTCTACTTAAATCCTAAATTTCAAGTTTCTAGCTCTTTTCTGTGCTTGTACAGGCCGGTTTGTGTCGAACCTGTTCGGAAACCACATTGTTGGTTTTTCCACAAGGTGGCTCATATACTGAAACAATTGAAATCCGGGTATTTTGAACTGGGGCCATGCAATTCCCTTATCCGGATCATGTTGAGTGGTCACGATATGGCATTAGTTCTACCGAGTAAGGTAACTCGATGACTCTTTTAAGAAACACGATATCATTTGAGTAAATAAACAATAAAGTGGCAGCAAAACACTTATAAATGAGGTAATGCAAGTTATTGAATCATCTGAAAGAGCCAAGACATGACAATGAGCATATACGGTAGATAAGCCTGCACTTCGATGCAGATCGGTTTGCTGTCAAAATTATATGGGATATACAGTCCGATATAAGGATTCGAAAACTTGCATCCCTTTATGTGAACCAGCCGTTTTTAGTCAAAGGCTGATCGGAATCACGATGTAGGTACACGTTTTCTTGTGGTAAGTTTCACTCACTGAAGTAGTTTGATCCCTCTTGAAAGGGTACCCATGGCACACTTACAGATAAGAGAACACCATACTTATACACTCAACAACAAGCGTCAAATAGCTGGCGTCAACAACGCTTACTGGGGATAATCAGATAGTTATGGGAGGACACCCTTGGTTATAAAATATGATATCAAGATTACGAAAATTACTTTTAATTACTTTTTATATTAGATGTTTATGAGTTTATGTATAGAGAACAAACTTTTGATGAAGACGGAGAAGACAAACAGTAGTTAAAGTAATATGTTTGATTTTGCATTATTATAATAATTATTATTATTACTATTATTATTATTATTAGTAGTAGTAGTAATAGTAGTAGTAGTAGTAGTAGTAGTAGTAGTAGTAGTAATTGTTTTTGTTATTGTGGTAGTAGTAGTAATAATGCTGATGTCGTTATTCATTCTCGTTGTTGTTTTTTTAAATACACGCCATTTCATACACTGAAATGCAATGTACATGTGTAGGCTATTACGATAAAAATTGTGACAAAGTGTTCTGTTGTATTAAAGCTCACTCCAATAATGTGATTCCAGCAGCATTACGAAAACATCCCCATGCAATTTACAGATTTTATTTATTTAATTTTTTTTGATATTTTTCTTATTTTTGCTCTAAACATAGATTGTGGGTACCCACAATCTATGTCTTGGAGCAAAAATAAGAAAATTAGGTATATCCCTGCAATTCCCATATTTTCTATATAAAAGTATGATGATTTAGCAGTATATTATCAAACACGGTTCCTTTTGCATATCCTCTCGCGCAAAAATTCGCCTCTATGATACTGATGTTGTTTTTCTAACATAGTTTACATACAGGTGTTTGCTTACAGGTATATTACAACCAGAAAGGATGTTAATTAGTTAAGTAATCACCTAATAACTTGATCATTATGACAACAGCTGGAGTAATCTAAATAATTAATTGAGCCGCATCGTGAGAAAACCGGATTTTTGCCTATGCGAAAACAAAGGCGCAGATCAGCTTCGCAGTAACTGCGGAGCTGATCAGCGCCTTTGTTTTCGCTACTCGGATAGTACAATTCCTGTTCTTCATAAATCCGAAATTTCAAGCTGCTAGCCCTTGTCTGTAACTGTACAGGCCGATTTATGTCGGACCTAGTCGGAAACCCCGAAGACCGGTTTTCTCGCGTCGAGGCTCAATTATACCTGAGCCAGGGCAAAGGAAACTGTTGTTACGTATCAACCTGCGTACTTGTATTCTCACTGTAAGATGCCCATATTCGTCGTTAGCAGCGAAACTAAATGCAATTAACTGCAATGTGGTGTCGGGTTGCCTGTTGCCTAGTCGGAAACCACGAAGCCTCTTTTTGCATGACGCGATTTTACCTGTTTACCCGGAAACAGGTTAATTTTGCACTGCTTTGCAACTCTAAATTCAGAAAGAGGGGAAACTGACAAATAAACGTTTATCCGATTTAACAAAGCCACGAATTCATTACACGGGTAGGTGTCGAGAATGTGTACATCCGTAAGTCCAATAGTTAAACGTGACTAAAGGATGCAAAGGGCCCCCAATGCGGTCCTAGGTCAAGAAGTAGGCAATGAAATTCAGACAGAAGAGCAATATTGTCGTCAAATGAACCACGTCGTGAGAAAACCAAAACTGTGGTTTCCGACCAGGTCCGACACAAACCGAGCTGTACAAGCACAGGAGATGGCTAGAGGCTGGAAATGTTGGATTTAGAAAGAAGAGTAATTGCACTATCCGTGTAGCGAAAACAAAGGCGCTGATCAGCTTCGCATATTCAGATTGTTGGTTTTCTGATGCGGCGGCTCAAATCAGAAATTAAGATTGGGCGTTGGTGCAGCTTATTTTGTTTATATATATTTACCGAAATAATAAGGTCCTTTAATAATGACATCAAAGGGCCATCTGCCCTACTTAGCTATGTCAACAACCCTTTTATGTGTATTGAATACTTTAAACAATCCATCACAGTTTTGAGCCATTTTGACAATTTTCGCAAATATATGTCACAGGCTTGTGGTCAGATTATATGTAACCAGCTGCCTTATTTACTGCAAACAAATATTGAATGAATAAAAACAGGCAGGTGCAAACAGGTGAAAATTTACCTACTGGAATAAAGTGATAAAATTTAATCAACTCTCGTCTCCGTGGTCGTAAATTGTGAATTATGACAAATTATAGGTAGTTGCAAATAAATATACTGAACTGCACAAACAACGCACTTCATCCCGTAAGCAAAACATGCATTGAACCCGTGTTTATTCACCTTTCCAGACTCTCAGACTCTTCAAGGTGCGCCATTCTATCTTGTAGTTTTGGCAGTACTCGAACACAATGTCGGTATTGAGGTACCATGGTCACTTTTATGTCACTTTCTGTGCCTTTCATGTGCGACGGTCTTCATGTAATTGTAAAACTTAGGCAAGGTAACACAAGTTGGCTTCTTTAAAAAAGAAACCAATGAAAAGGTCAGCAGCAGTTTGATATAAGAGCTTCTTTTTGCTCTAGATTTCAGTATTGTTGATTCTCTGGTTTGTCATTAATTTCGATTCTCATACGTTTCAGTTTCGTATAAATATCGTTTCTTGTTATGAACGCGTGACCAGTGTGTGTATCTGTCACTCAAGCATTGACTAAAATTTCTGATGTTACAGAATCAAAGCTAATTCTAAAGAGAATACGATTACAATCAAATATGTAGATATGTCACAGTGTAGAAAATCGTTTTGCAGTGCAGTCAATTTGTGACAGAGTTCTGAATTTTGACTTGCAGCCACACTACCGGAAAGGGACCCATGGGTCCGATGTGATGGACTAAAAGTCAGCCATATAGAGTTCCTATAGTTTCTGTATGTAAATGTAAATATTGATTAATATTTACATTTTTCTAAAACCTCATTAGATGAACCATTAGATTTTCATCTGTGTTCATACTTCCATGAACAACATTGTGTCACGCGACGTGACGTAATCCAAACTTGACGTCAAAAACATGAATCTCGCCAATCTGATTTGACGTTGTAAACGTCGACGCCGTTCCGCTGTTTGAACACACACTGTGTGTAGATTCTCTGTTTGCTGGTAAATGTGACCGCCTTGGTGATTTTTCAACAAGCGAAAGAGAGAAATAAATGTAAATATAAGCAATGAGTTTAATTTTTCTGTTGTTCATTTAGCTATGAACCGCATTGGGTCGCTAGCAAAGCTTACATGAACCCCTTCGGGGCTCATTCACTTTGCACGCGACCCAATGCGGTTCGTAGCTCCATGAACACCAGAAAAATGAAATTCATTTCTTAATTACTTACCGTTCTACTTTTTAAATAACTACACTGGCTTTCTGGGAAAAATGAATAAAAAAGGACACTGTCATATTGAAGGTCATGATCAAACTGAAAGAAATTCCTGGTAAACAGTCAGATCATGTGAGCATATTTACAGAACGCAAGTGACAACCTTGAACGTTTTTTGCGTTCAAATGGATACCATGCAGATCACGTGTTGAAAATGTCATTAAAAGGCAAGTATTCATTACGAACAGAAGAGAATGCCAGGAAATAACATTGCGATCTGTTACTATTTCGTACGAATATGACACCCATTCGTAAGACTACACTTGTTTACCTTTGAATCTTTGAAAATTGATCATGTGTTGAAAAGGATGGAACAGATTCATTGCTCGTTAATTACATGTATCAAAGTCTGGAATTCATGGTCACTTTCAGGTGCCAGTGTTTGTTTATGTCTTATGTTGAAAATTTTATCAAAGACGCAATAGATTTCACATAAGTCATGTTTTCATTTGTCCACAGTGCGTGCAAACTTTGCTTTTTCTTACAAACGGTAGTAGTACAGCTTTACACCTTCAAGTTTCATTTTGGTAGTTAGAGCAACAACATTTTTCTTACAACTGAAAAGGTAAAAAGTAACCATATTTCGGAAATTATTCTGAAAAAAAATTGTGAATTAAATGTTCTTGCTAAACCAGTGTTTTAAGCAAAATGCATAAAAGTTGTTTCTCATAATTGATTTGTCGGCAAAATTAACATGAAGAAATGCATTAAAAGTTTATTATGATTAAAACAGACAAACAGCTGCAGTTTCAGTTGTAATTTTCTCCTCAGTTGAAATGATAAGATCATGTAAGGTCAGCGGTTGCAACAGGGGCCTTGTTGCATGAAAATAATTCGCCTAAAGAAAGACTCCAAAAGGCTTGCACACCTATTGAGGACAGTGTTCAGTGGGTACGCAAGAATCGCACTATCTGAGAAGTGAGCGATAGACAAGGACGTCAGTGGACGTACATAAAAAGTTTGAACATTTTAAAATAATAACGTTATCATTTATCATCACCTCCATATTGAGTCATTTTTTTTTATTTCCAATTATCTGCATTCTACAGACAAAATAATGTTTCACCTTATGTTATATGATTTAATGATTATGAAATCTCACATTTGAATTAACAATACGTTTTACTCTGACGCTTTGTGCAGGGACAGGGGCTGTTTATAGGGATCAACCATGGTTTTCAGTGTTCAAACATTCGATGGATCACGAGGAAGGCATTTGAACCCGCGTGTTCAAACCCCTTCCGAGTGATCCAGCAAATGTTTGAACACTGAAACAAACCATGGTTGATCGCTATTCTTGCATTTTCACACTAATCCCCTTAAAATCTCTTGCAAATAACATTAACAACGTAAAAACTCACCGTAAGCCGTAAAGTTTCTTTAACGTCGGTCATTTTGTTTCTGCGAAACATGACGTCACGTCGCATTGACCAATGACGTTGACCAAAACCCATGTTCAAACGGCACCTGAATTTCATGATTTGAACATGGGTTTTGATGTTTGAGCACGGCTTTCGACCAATTGAAAACGGCTATTTATGCAAGAATAAGTTATTGTTGTACTCCCTGGGGCCTTCCAAATAAGCAACGTTGTACGTATATAGTCAGGTGCCTGAATCCCCGTTGCATGTTTTTCCTCACCATCAGAAAAACATGTCCATGCTATATATACCCCCTCATACCCAACTTTTATATAGTAAAACTGAGGTATGCAGGGGTATACCTATTTTTCTTTTTTCTTTTTTGGCTCCAAAACATAGATTGTGGATACTCTGCGAGGCGATTCTAACGTGTACACACAATCTATGCTTTGAGCAAAACTAAGAAAAATATCCCCAAAAAATCTACTGAAAATTTTCGATTTTTACAACTTAAGAAAAATCTGTACACTGTATGTTTTCGTAATGCTAAGCATAATCTTGAATGACTCTCGACTTTGATACACATCCTGAAATCGTCTACCAGACATTTTTTTCGTTACTGTTAAACTATTACACAATTTTCAGAGACATATCTGAAGTGCTTTCATCCATGTGTGGGATATAACCTAGACATTCAGGTAATCAGCTTTCCTGTTCGCTAATTACAAGCTATTTTTCATTAGGCATTTCTTAGCACGATACGGAAGGTTCATATTATGGCATTTACCTGAAAAAATGTCAATAGATTAAATGGGAGTTACATAATAATAGCAAGTTGATTATCAGTGTCTGTTATATAAGAATAGAATTGCTTATCAGTGTTAAGAGAATTGATTTTATCAAACACTTGTCATCTTGGCAACTTCTTGACTTTGTTGACACACCTATGATCTTAAGCAGTCTGGAAATGCATTTGGGGAAATATTTTGGCTGCTCTTTGATTTAACTGTTAACACTTTCATAAAATTAAAAATTTATTTCCCATGAGTCTCTACGCGACTTGGGACTTATAGACAGAGACTTTGGACTTAAAAATGATTAAAATAGGCAATACATGTCCCCATGTATAGTGACTGTAGGTTGTAGTTATGCATTACAAGAGATTTCTTATCTGTGCTTTTCTAGAAAGCGAAATAAATGCACTCAGAAATTACTTACGGCTGACCAATCTTCCAAAATTGTGGTCGCGAATTGCACCCAACACCTTTTTCAAGTGAATCTGAAATTTCATGTATATATCCTTAGGTTTATACCTTATTCCCCCCACGGTGACCATTTTTAATGAGTAAACACTATGTTTAGATAAATTCAATTAAAAATGTGTCGATATCGTCAAATGGCAAAGTAGTTTGTTTATAACTGTTAACGTACTGCTAAAAAAGATAAGTTGTATTTTAATGCCAGACTTGTACTGTCTGAAAAAAAAATGGCATCATATTATAATCTCTCAAAAAGTTATCAGACAGCAACTTACCCTTTGTATTAATAAACTTAACCTTGTTTAATTCCAGACTGTTTAATTTACAAATATAAGTTAGTTTTTAATGCTTTCGGTTGCAAGATGCTTATTCTAGCAACATCTAAGATAGATTAATTGCAAATACCAGCATGTTTTTGGTGCACATGGCATATTATCTGTCATGTTAGAATCTTCGGTACCCTACAGCATGTCAGAAGCTAGAACTAGAAACACCTCGACAAAAGTCTAGTTTCGATTGATAGTCACTGAACCAAATAATATAGGCAAAGTTAAATCGATCGTTGAATACAGGTCAAAAGGCACCGGGCACTGTTTGTAAGCGTTTGCAAAGGACATATATTGTAAATGAGCCTTCGCGTGAGAAAACCAACAATTTGCATATGCGAAAACAAAGAAGCAGATCAGCTGTGCAGTAACTGCACAGCTGATCAGCGCCTTTGTTTTCGCTACACGGATAGTAGAATCTCTCTTCTTCTCAAATCCGAAATTTCAAGCTTTTAGCCTTCTCCTGTGACTGCACAGGCCGGTTTGTGTCGGACCTGGTCGGAAACCCAAATTATTGGTTTTCTCATGCACAGGCTCATATGATAAATAAACGCTCGACAAAGTCAATAGACCATGAAATATAGGTCAACACCTGCTTATGTTGCTTCAGAGAGAAATGACCTTTAACTTGAAGCTTAAATGACAGACGAGCGCGTAGAAGGACTGGCCAGTTAAATCTAGGTGAAGACCACTTTTCATATTAATAGTATTATATTGATAAATCTTAATGAAAATACTTGCATTCTACTCATCAACTGAAAAAAGTATTAAAATTTTCAAGATTCTTGACTTCAATGAACTAATTTTGGATCGTATCAATAATAAACGAGGATTAGTGAATTAACAGGTAAGCTTATACCTGTAATTAACCCCACTCGACGTGTCTGGGTAAGCAATTAAGATGCTGATTTCAATAGTTACATAATCCCAAGTCAAGCGGTACCGTCTAACTTCAAGGTGTCTGTAGGGATATAGGTGTATCTAACAGTAGATAGGTGTATCTAACAATAGATCTCTGTAATTCCAGGTTATTTCGCTCTCACCTGTGATAACCCGAGCAGCAGTTACACCATACTTCGAATAACACACCTGTATTTGACTCTTGAGAAGTCTTATGTGCTGTTAACGTAAATGTGCTAATATTTGAAGAAAAGTCAAAAGGAAAAAAGATCTTGAAACGATGTAATGAAAAAGAAAAGAAACGTCTAAAACAGACATGATTTAAACAACCAAAATTACAAATACATCATGTGAACACAGTTAAAGAAAAACATGGCGACCTTAAAAATGTCCTCCGCATCGCGGCGAGCTGAATTCAAGTACGTATTCCTCAGAAACAGAAGAATGAAAGGAAATAGTTTTGCTATTTGTTGCAATTTCTTACACAAATGATACCCATGTGTCAGACTATACTTGTTTACCTTTGAAAACTGAAAAAAGTATGGAACAGATTCATTGCTCGTTAATAACTTGTATTACATGGACGTTCAGATGTCAGTGTTTGTTTATGCCTTGTGTTGGATCTTTTAAAACTAAAACGTAGTCCAAAGCGCATGCAAACTTGACCATTTTTGCAATGGGCGCAGTGTCATTTTAAGTTTTACCCGTTTTTATTTTGTCAGCGATTTACATGGACTGCAGAGCAACGGCACCACGTATTCCTTACAACTGAAATGGTAAACAGTAAAAGTAAATACGGGTTTACCATGTTCCTCAAATTATTCTGAAATTATCTTCAGTAAAACATGTCCTTGCAATGAACAACCCCTTAAACCCACTTTTATACTGAGCGAACTTATATTGAGCGAAACGACCTGAACATCCGGTTGGTTTGCCTCACGTCGAGAGAGAATTTATTTATTTTTGACGGCGATTTACCCCATTATTTACTATAAAGCTATCATAAACTGGTAAAATAAGTATCCCACTAACAAAGAATCCCGGTAGGAAGTGAAATTCACCTCAAACAATGTCTGAAAAGGAGAATGAAATCTTATCACAATCTGGTAAACAAAGCGGAAGCCATTTTGCAAATGGCGGCGCCCATGGACCTGAAATAAAAAGCATCAAGGCAAGAAAAGTCCTGAGTTCAGAACAAACTCAAGGGAAAACAGCATAGAAAGGTCAAAAAAAAAAGATGACTCATCACCAGCAGATAGGTGGGAATGTGATACTTGTCGTAAACAATTTGTAAACAAAGATGACCAATTACTCAGCTGTGAATATTGTGGAAGCTACAGGTGCATTCAGTGTCTAGGAATAAATAAAACAGTTTATTGTTGTATAAGTGGTAGGCCAGATCTACCATGGTTCTGCACAAACTGTGTTGTTAAATCTCTTGAAAGCTTACGCCAAACAAAAACTATTGAAGACAAATGCAGAGAATTTATAGCTTAATTTCAACAACAGGTGGAAAGCAGGATGGACAAAATTGAAGGAGAAGTAATGAATATGAGGTCTGACACCGCGACAATGAAAGTAGATATTGTGAATGAGGTGAAAGACACATTATTGAAAGATAGTGCCACTGGTGACTCGAGTAGTACAGGTAACATGGTTCAAGGCTCATCAATGTCAAGGACCACTGAAAATGTATCAACAGAGACAATAGCTAAGAAAGCGGCTAATGAAATGCAGGCCAGATTGGCCCGAAGAGACAATATAGCATTTTATAATGTACAGGAGTCCGCCAGTAACTTGAAAGAAGACATAATTAGAGAGGATAAACAAGCTATCATAGAGATATGCGATGAAATGGAAGTTCGCGTCTATGAAGAAGACATTTTAAATCTGAAACGTGTTGGTAAAAACATCAAAAACGCAAAGTTCATGGTGAGGAGAAAGAAGTACCTAGATTACTAATAGTAACCTTCCAAGAAGCCACCAAGGTGAAAATCATGAAAAATGCCTATAAACTTAATAACTCGGAAAATGAATATTTCAAGAAGATTGGAATAAAACATGATATGACCAAGGATGAACGTAGTAAAGACTTAGAACTAAAGAAAGAAGCCAAGAGTCTTCAGGAAAATCAAGCGGAAGGGGAGGATTTTCTGTTCCTGGTCAGTGGCCTTCCTTGGGAAAGGCGGATAATAAAAAGAAAGAAAAGGGGCGCTTCAGGGGAAGAGCCCTTAGAGGCAGCATAGGGAAAGACAATGACCAGAAAGAAGATCATGTAAATAGTTTTAACAATTTTGATGTACTTTTCTCAAATGTAGATACGTTAAATCATGATAAGTTACAAGAATTACGTGTTAGAATAGACTCTCTAAATAAGAAACCAATTCTGATAGCTTTATGTGAAACAAAGCCCAAAAACTTAAGATTTGAAAGAAATATGGCAGAGTATAATCTGGATGGATACGATTTACTCCCACTGAATATGGGGAAAGAAGACTTGGGTAGAGGGATGATTATGTATATTCAGACAGGACTGAAGTATTCACCAGTAAATATGAAAACTGAATTTTGTGAATCAATATCAGTTGAAATTGACATAAACAAAGGTGATAAGTTGCTAGATACATCAGTGTACAGAAGCCCTAGTTCAAATAGAGATGAATGTGATAAACTGGATAATTTATTTAGAGAAATTTCAAATAAACAATATTCACATATTCTCATCATGGGTGATTTTAATTACCCTGGTATAAATTGGACAAATTTGACAACTGAAACAGATATAGGGGATTCGCAATATGAATTCATTGAAACAGTTAGAGACTGCTTTTATTATCAGCATATAAAGGAACCCACACGTGGAAGGGGAAGTAATACGCATTCATGTATAGACTTAGTGTTTTCCAATGAAGAATGTATGATAAGTGATATAAACTTGGAGTCGCCCTTGGGCAAAAGTGACCATTCTGTTATTTCACTACATTTAACTCTTATATCAGTGGCAATGGTGCACCAAAAACAAGGTTCAAATATGACAAAGGGGATTATATAAACATAGACAAATTTCTCAGGATTGATTGGGAAGATGCATTTGGATTGCAAGTTTCCTGGGTCGCACTTGATATAGCCAATCCGATTGATCCGATCGACCTGAGCATAAGGATTCTAAATCAAGTAGTCGCAATGGAGCGTGACGAGGCGCTCCGCCGTCCAAGGTGGTGTGGTCGGATCAAGTCACGTGACCTGCTCTAAAAAGTATGGCGTCAACAATGTTTCAATGCGAGGAGTGCAAAATTTATTTCTTCAGCATGGAGGGTTTTGTGAGACATCCATGCGTATTGCATGCGTATTGTAAATAAATCATGATAAACATCCTGATGAATCAAAAACCAGGACTCACAGATTCAGTAAGCTGCCCGACGATGGAGATCCCTGGGCGCCAAATAACTTACTAACTCCGGAGCTAAAGAAAAACATCAGTTAGACCCCGGTGGGCCAAGCAACAGACAAGAAGCTCCGGCCCCAACCAACTAAAATGAATAGCTTTAAGTCGGGGCCATCATAGAGTCTGACGCCCGACCTACCGGCGTGCAATTAAAGAAGGCAGCATAGTTATCAACCGTGATTGGGTTAAAAACTAAGCATGCAGACTGTCGCATAACATTCAAGTTATAACCTATACGTCTGTAACGTGTTATGATTTTTCTAAACTGAAAAGAAAAATCATTACTCCCTATAAGTTTCTTAAATTTGTAAACCAAGTCACCATAAAATTCTGGTTCCGAAAGTCCCTCACTTAAAAGCGTCTTTAACCCAACATTATATTTGGAAATCAATTCATAGTGTCTACGATAAAATTTAGAAAAGGTTTTTCGAAGTTTATGAAACCGATAGCCCTGTTGGAGAAGTTTGGCCGTAAAAGATTTATTTCGAGCGTTGAAGTCTGTAACATGATTGCAGACTCTAGCAAACCTAATAAGTTGCGAAATGTATACACCATAAGAAGCACGACGAGGAACGTCACCATCCAAAAACGGAAAATTTACTATATCAAAATCAAAGTCATCGCGATTATCATAAATTTTAGAAGAAACAAATCCATTTGCAACAGAAAGATGTAGATCTAAAAAGAGGGCTTCAGTATCCGAGAAAGACTGTGAAGATATTCAAGAAGACATCAAAGCCATGCAGTTATGGTCAGAGAAATGGTTGCTTTGTTTCCACCCTGATATGTGTAAATGCATGAGGATTGGTAAATCTGATATTGACTTATTTGCATATAAGCTGAAAGACGATGGTAAAGCTATGGAATTTTCAAAGTTTGAAAAGGATATAGGAGTTGTTATAGACAATAGGTTGACTTTTGAAAACCATATCAATGAGAAAGTAAACAAAGCAAATTCGGTTATGGGTGTTATCAGACGAGCTTTTGAATTCATTTCGGCTGTTGTATACAGCCATGGTCAGACCTCATATCGAATACGCGAATCAAGAGTGGTGTCCTTATTTGAAAAAGCATATTGATATGCTAGAAAATGTTCAACGGCGTGCAACAAAGTCAATACCTGGATTATCTAATCTCTCATATGAAAAACGGCTACGTAAAATAAACATCCCAACACTGGCATATCGTAGATCGATTGAAACATATAAACTTCTCACTGGAAAATATGATCCTGAAGTAAGCAAATTTATCAAACTTCGCGAAGATTCATACACCAGAGGGCATATGTACAAGATCTATAAAAGTAGACCGAGATTGAATGTCAGGAAGTATTCATTCTGCTTGAGGGTTGTGGACCTATGGAATTCATTGCCATCAAGTGTTGTGGAAGCTAAAACAGTGGAATCATTCGAGAGAAGATTAGACAAGTCATGGAGAGAACAGCCTGCATATTACAACTATAATGAGGCAATAAAACCCACCGGATACGACAAGAATATACAGAGTGAAGAAGAATTAGAGCTGGTCTAACAGGTCGTAACAGACCTTCTACCAGAAAAGGATTTGTGAGTATTTGTGAGTATATACGATAAAGCTTGGGCATGCAGAGGTATACCTATTTTTTCTTATTTTTGTTCCAAAATGGAGATTGTGGGTACTTGTTAGAACCGCCTCAGAGAGGCCCCTGATCTATGTTTTGAGCAAAATTATTCAAAAATATCAAAGTTTTTCTTTTGAACTTTTCAATTTTTACAGCTGAAAAAAAAAATCTATGTATTATTCAGCAGATATGTTACTGTATGGGCGGCATCTCATGAATACATTATTAGACCTATATATACTACTTTTAATATGGGTAAAAGCTAAAGGTATATAGTTAAAAGATTCAACTCGTTAGCAAACAGGAATTTGACTGACAACGTACAGGTAGCTGATTTCTAACGGAAATATGTGACTGACTGAGTTCTCCTTTTCAAAAATCTCCCCACTTGAACAGATGGACTAGCCGACTACGCCTAGATATGAATATTGAAGTTGCCACCTATACAGTAACATATTTGCCAAATAATATCTTGCATGAGAAAGTCTTCGTAACGTGGTAAATTAAATGCTCCTGCTTAACCAATTTTTTCAGCTAATGCTTAAAAGTTGTTTCGCATAATTGATTTTTCGGCAAAATTAACATGAAATGCATACAATTTTATCATGATAAAAACAGAAGAACAGCTGCGAGTTCAGTTGTAATTTTCTCCTCAGTTGCAATGATAAGATCATGTAAGGTCAGCAGTTGCAATAGGAGCCCTAAAGGCTGTGTAGAGGAAGGTTCAAAGCTGGCATGCTCAGCGATTGAGAACAAGTAGCCCAAGGACAACGATCGCTCACCTAAGAGTCAACAAGTACAGTCACTGGACAAAGTGTTTTTTTTCTGTTTTTTTTTTTTTGTTTTGTTTTGAAGATCTGATCAAAATTGAAGATGCTGGAGTGACCACAACACTATAAATTTATTTTTCAAACATTCAAGGGCAGCTAACTCCGCAGTCCAGGGTCGAATCTGGCTCAAATTCGAACTCATCCAAGATGTTATTATTATCCTTGTTTCTTCCAAGAATGAAGAAGATTTAATCAAAATTGAAGGCGCTAGAGTGGCCACAATACAAAATATTGATTTTTCAAACACAAAAGGGCAGCTAACTCCGCAGTCAGAGGTCGGATCTGGCCGAAATTCGAACTTATCCAAGATATTGTAGTTATTCTTGTTACCTGCAAGAATGAAGAAGATCCACCGAAAATCAAAGATGCAAGAGTATAGTGGCCACAACACAAAATATTGATTTTTCAAACACTCAAGGGCAGATAACTCCTCAGTCAGTGGTCGGATCTGGTCAAAATTCGAAAACATCCGAGATATTGTAGTTATACTTGTTAACTGCAAGAATGAAGAAGACTGAAAAACAAAGATGCTAGAGTGGCCACAACACAAAATATTGATTTTTCAAACACTCAAGGGCAGATAACTCCGCAGTCAGTGGTCGGATCTGGTCAAAATTCGAAAACATCCGAGATATTGTAGTTATCCTTGTTAACTGCAAGAATGAAGAAGACTGAAAAACAAAGATGCTAGAGTGGCCACAACACAAAATATTGATTTTTCAAACACTCAAGGTCAGATAACTCCGCAGTCAGTGGTCGGATCTGGTCGAAATTCGAACTCATCCGAGATGTTATGGATGTCCTTGTTACTTCCAAGAATAAAGAAGATCCGAATACAAATGAAGGCGCTAGAGTGGCCACAACACTAAATATTGACTTTTCACACAGTTAAGGGCAGATAACTCTGCAGTCAAGGGTCGGATCTGGCTGAAATTCAAACTCATTCGAGATGTTATAGCTATCCTTGTTACTTTCAAGTATGAAGAAGATCCAATCAAAATTGAAGGCGCTAGAGTGGCCACAACACAAAATAATGATTTTTCAAACACTCAAGGGCAGCTAACTCCACAGTCAGAGGTCGGATCTAGCTGAAATTCGAACCCATTCGAGATATTATAGTCGTCTTTGTTACCTGCAAGAATGAAGAAGATCCACTGAAAAATAATCGCGCTACACAGTGGCCACAACATTTTTCCCATTATAAGTCTATGGGGATTTTTCCAGACGCTCAAGGGCAGCTAACTCCGCAATCTGAGGTCGAACCTAGCTGAAATTCGAACTCATTCGAGATGTTATGGTTGTCCTTGTTATTCCCAAGAATGAAGAAGACCCAATCAAAAATGAAGTTGCTAGAGTGGCCACAACATTTTCCCCATTATAACTCAATGGGAGCTATATGTTGCCATGGAAACCAGAGTTCTGATCCGACCTGGCCCAAAACCTAATGCAACCTTTCCCCCTCCTCAATGATGCTTCGCATAAAATTTAATTGCAATTGGCCTTGTTGTCTTAGAGATATTTAAGATTGAAAGTGCGAACGCACGGACGCACCCACGGACGCCGGCTCGACTACCATACTATTTAAGCTCACCTTGTGAGCCTTCGGCTAAGGTGAGCTAATAATTGTCTAGGGGAGGATTCCACAATCATTGCACAGCTAATGAGGATCGCGTTTGGTGGCATTTTAAGGCTATAAAAACAGTCAGTACACTATCTAAACAACGAATATTAGCAAATGACACCAATAAAATGTGTGAATGCACTTGAAAAATTATTGATCACATACGTGACCATGATTGTATAATGCGTGTAAGGATTTTCATTTTTTACAACTGTCATTTATAATCATGCATGAAATTTCCCAACATCTGCATTCCACATACAAGCAGAATAATGCTTCAACTGATGTCATCAAAGTGAATCGTTTTTAGATCTCACATTTGACTCATTTACAAGATGTTTTACTCTGGCACATTGAGCAGGGACAGTGATTTATACAGTTCTCGTGCTGTTTTAGTTATTGTCGCACTACCTGGAACTCCGAAATAAATTGCTATATACATTTAATTTAGTATGAGCCTGAACTGCTCCTTGTTTGTTTTCATTTTCCAAAAGCACAGTCTTGAATGACTCTCCACTTTGATACAGATCTATTCCTTACTTAATGCTTTCAGACATTTTATCGTTTCTATTACACTATTACACAATATTTTCGGAGACATAAAAATACCTGACATGCACGCTTACATCAATGTGTGAGACATTATGAAAACTTGCCCATGCAATATACAGAGACTTTTTGAGCTTTTAAAATTGAAAATTTTCAGCTGAAAAAATTTGATATTTTTCTTATTTTTGCTCAAAACATAGATTGTGTGTACCCGTTAGAACCGCCTCGCCGAGGCGGTTCTAGGCGAGGCGGTTCTAACGAGTACCCACAATCTATGTTTTGAAGCAAAAATAAGAAAAATAAGTATACCCCTGCAAACCCCATTTTTTCTATATGGACGTGGGGTTCAAGGGGGTATACATTGCACGGACATGTTTTCCTAATGTATGACTTAGACATTCAGGTAATCAGTATTCTTGTTCGCTAATTATTAGCTATTTTTTATTAGGCATTTCTTAGCACGATATATAAGGAAGTTCATATTATGGCATTTACATGCATGGGGATGGGAAAAATGTCAATAGATTAAATGGGAGTAACATAATAATAGCAAGCAATAATAGCAAGTTGATTATCAGTGTCTGTTATACAAGAGTCAAATGGCTTATCAGTGTTTAGAGAATTGATTTTATCAAACACTTGTCATCCTGGCAACTTCTTGACTTTATTGACACGCCCATGATCTGTTAAATCTTAGGAGGCCTGGGAATGCATTTGGAGAAATATTTGGCTGCATATTAAATCTTAAAAGGTGATACAATATAGGTGAGTGTTCTTTGTGGTATTTGTCATTAGCCTTGTATTTTTAGAAAAAAAATAATAAAATAGAAAAAAAAAAAAAAAACAGTTATGCCCTGGATGTGACGCCGCAACTAGAGCTATTCTGTTGCTAAGTGGAACTGCACATAAATGAAAACTAACCTAATTCACTCATGGTGCCCATTAGAATATATATATATGTGGACTCATCCAAATGATAAGTCCCTTCGTAGCCCAAAAGTTCTAACCGGCCACTTACATTTTATCGATTTTCTAAAAAGACTAATAATAATTTGAAAATTCTATTTACATATCCATATAGACAAATCCTGACAGTGGAGCCTTTTAACAGATTTTTCCTCATAGCATGCAGGGTCCCCCACTGAATAGCGGTACCCCCATTTTTTAAATTCGCAAATTTCATTATGTTTTGAAATGCGATATGTCGAAAAGCCCGTTTTCGGCATTCAAACCTTTTCGTTTCAAAAGACAAACCCACATTGAACATGTTCATGCAAAAATCTGGATTTGATCGAGCGATACTTTTGTCGATTATGGACAAAATGTGAAAAATTACCCCGCCACCTAATGCAAATTCTTGTCATTTTTAAATTGAGGGTACATGTGTTTTGGAAAGGCCTCCCTGGTGTATGTTTCTAAATTGTGCTAAGCTGTTTAGTGGAAATCCTTTCACTATGTTGGTGTAGTAAATGAAGCAAAACTAATATATTTAGTGTTTTTGGTTCGAAAAAAAAATCGATAAAAACTTTGGTGGCCGTTTAGAAATTTTGGCTAGTATATGTATTTATACCAAGTTGCTTTTACTTTTTATGAGCTCCTGGTTTGTACCTTCTTGTTATTTTGATTGTTTCAAACATTTGTTTATTGCTGATATCACCAGTTCCTTTTCATTGCTTACATTTATTTATTTATTTATTTTTACAAATAACAGAATTTGCCATTAAAACCAAACATACTGCAGTCCTTTTGTATGCCAGACTGGCACTGTCTTAAAACTTTGGCATCATATCATAACCCCTCATACAACAGTTATCATACAACAAGTTACATTGGTATTAATAAACTTAATCTTGTTTTAAGCCACACAGTTTTTACAAATAGAAGTTCGTTTTAATGCTTTTGAATGCAAAATGTTAATTCTAGCAATTTTGAAGATAGTTTTATTGCAAATATCAGCATGTGTATGAACACGTACACTAACTACAGTCCATCAGGTCATGTAAAAATGCAGCCATTACGAAAACATGCCCATGCATTTTACAGAGATTTTTTCAGCTGAAAAAAAAAAAATGAAAATTTCATCGAAAGGATTTAGATGTTTTTAATATTTTTGCTCCAAACATTGATTGTGGGTACACGTTAGAACCGCCTCGCCGAGGCGGTTCTAACGAGTACCTACAATCCGTATGTTTTGGATCAAAAATAAGAACAATAGATATACCCCTGTAAACCCCAGTTTTATGTTGTATGTTTTGGATCAAGAATAAAAAAATAGGTATACCCCTGTAAACCCCAGTTTTATTATGTAAAACTGGGGCATGAGGGTGTATTTATTTCAAGGACATGTTTTCCTAATGCAAATCTTAGCTACCGTTGTCCCATTAAAACATCTTCTGTACTATGCGGCTTGGCAGTAACTGGAAACACGCTAAAATTCTTGTCTGGATTAGTAGTCATCGAACCATGAAATGCATACAAAAGTAAAATTAATGGATAAAAGATATAGGTCAAGGGCACCAGGTCAAGCCACGTTTTGAAATACCCGCTACCTAAACAAACGCTCGACAAATCAATAGACCGTGAAATCAAGGTCAGCACTTTGTCAAGTATACTTCCACGCGCATTGATAAAATACAAATGAACGGGCGGATAGACAGGCGGAAAAGCTAGGGTTGAAACATATATCTTACCATATTTAATGATATAGATCTATAGTATTGATAAATCAGTTGAAAACTCTTGCATTCTACTTGACACCTGAAAAAGGTCTGAAAATTCCCAAAGTATGTGACATTATTGAACCAAGTTTGGTCGCATCAATAAAGAACGAGAATTAGTGGATTAGCAGGTAAGATTTACTTGTCTGGGTAAGTAATTAAGATGCTGATTTCAATAGTTATATAATCCCATGTCAAGTGAGTACCGTCTAACTTCAAGGTGTCTGGGAGGATATAGGTGATAGGTGTATCTAACAATAGATCTCTGTAATTCCAGGTAACTTCGCTCTCACCTGTGATAACCCGAGCAGCAGGTACACCATATTTCACACCTGTATAACTCTTGAGAAAGTCTTACATTCTGTTATCGCAAATGTGCTTATATTTGAAGGAAAGTACAAGGGAAAAATGATCATGAACCGATGTAATGAAAAAGAAAAAAAAAGCGTCGAAAACAGCCAGGACACCAAAATTGCAAATTCATCATGTAAACGTAGATGAGCAAAAAATGACGACCTTAGAAATGTTCTCCACATCACGTCTTGAACTCAAGTTATTATAGGCAAGTCTTCCTCAGAAATAGAAGAAACCGAAAAGCAAAAAAAAAAAAAAAAAAAAAAAAAAAAAAAAAAAAAAAAGCTATTTGTTGCAATTTCGAACATAAATGATACCCATATTAGAGACTTTCAATATTTGAAAATTGATTATGTGATGAAAAGGATGGAACAGATTCGTGGCTCGTTAATCACTTGTATTTCATGGACGTTCAGATGTTAGTCTTTGTTTATGCCTTGTGTTGGATTTGTGTGTATCAAAAACGTAATAATTATAGTGCTGTCATGGCAAGATGCCACTTTTTATTTGTCCAAAACGCATGCAAACTTGACCATTTTCGCAATGGGTACAATGTCAAACTAAGCTTTACTCATTTTCGTTTTGGTAGCAGCCTTTACATGGACTTCAGAGCAACGGCACTACGCATTCCTTACAAGTTGAACTGAAAAGGTAAACAGCAAAGCTTACATAAACCGCTCACTTTGCATGCGACCCACTGTGGTTCATAGCTCCATGCACATCAGGAAAAAAGAAATTCGTTTCTTTAATGATACCAATATTAAAATGTGTGAATGCACTTGAAAAATGTTCGAACATATATACGTGACCATGATTGTAAAATGCGTGTAATGATTTTCATTTTCCACAACTGCCATGCTTGAAATTTCACAGCATCTGCATCCTACATACAGAATAATGCTTCACTTAGGTGTCATCAAATATAATAATTTTGAGATCTCACATTTGACACATATACAGGACGTTTTACTTTGAAACTCTGTGCAGGGACAGTGATTTATACATTTCCAAAGCAGTTTTCGTTATTATGTCACTCCCTGGAGCGCCGAAATAAACTGTTATATACATTTTAGTTATTATGAGCCTGAATTGCTCATTGTTTGTTTTCATTTTCAACAAGCACAATCTTAAATGACTCTCCTCTTTGATACAGAGGTTATTAATCCTAACAACGTCTCATTTTATACTTCCAGACATTCTATCGTTATCGTTATTACACTATTACACAATTTTCTGAGACATAAACTGAATACCTGACACGCTTTCATCCATGTGTGGGATATAACCTAGACATTCAGGTAATTCTTGTTCACTAATTATTAGCTATCTTTCATTAGACATTTCTTAGCACGATACGAAAGGAAGTTCATATTATAACATTTACCTGAAAAAATGTCAATAGATTAAACGGGAGTTACATAATAATAGCAAGTTGATTATCAGTGTCTGTTATACAAGAGTAAAATGGCTTATGACTTATCAGTGTCAGGGGAATTGATTTTATCAAACACTTGTCATCCGGGCAACTTCTTGACTTTATTGACACACCTATGATCTGTTAAATCTTAAAATCTTACGCAGCCTGGAAATGCATTTGGAGAAATAGTTGGCTGCATATTAAATCTTAAAAGGTGATACAATATAGGTGAGTGTTCTTTGTGGTATTTGTCATTAGCCTAGAAAAGTTATGCCCTGGATGTGACGCCGCAACTAGAGCTATTCTGTTGCTTAGTGGAACTGCACAAAAATGAAAACTAACCTAATTTACTCATGGTGCCCAGTAGAATATATATGTGGACACATCCAAATGATAAGTCCCTTCGTTGCCCAAAAGTTCTAACCGGCCACTTACATTTTGTCGATTTTTAGCTCACCTGAGCCGAAGGCTCACAGGTGAGCTTATAGTATACCCATGCTCCGGCGTCCGTCCGTCGTCCGTCGTCGTCCGTCGTCCACAATTTCAAAGATCTTCTCTTCTGAAACCGCTAGGCCAATCAAAGCCAAACTTCATGTGGAGCATCCTTAGGAAGGGGGAACGAAAGTATATATAAATGGTCCAGGTCACATGACCAAGTTGGCCGCCATGGCTATAAATAGCAAAAAACTTAAAAATCTTCTTCTCCAGAATCAGTGGGCCGATTTCCACGAAACTTGGTATGTAGCATCAAGGACGCGGGCCCATCATAGTTTATATTAATCATGACCCTAGGATGACCTTGACTAATTTTACGGCAAGGTCAACTTAGGATGCCAATGCATTTGAATGGGAAAAATGGTAAAATGCTATTTAATGGGTAAAACTTACTGGGAATAGGCAAATGGACAGAAGATTAATGTTAATGGAAAATTTTAGCCCCTTGGGAGTTGTCTGCCCCTGCCCCGGGGCTATATACATGTATATGACAATAATATTCAAACATCTTCTTCTCTGAAACCACTAGGCCAATCAAAGCCAAACTTCATGTGGAGCATCCTTGTGAAGGGGGAATGAAAGTTTATATAAATGGTTAAGGTCACATGACCAAGATGGCCGCCATGGCTATAAATAGCAAAAACGTTTAAAAATCTTCTTCTTCAGAACCAGAAGGCATATGATTTTGAAACTTGGTGTGAAGCATCTGGAAATAGAGTTCTACAAAGTTCATATAAATCATGTCCCTGGGATGACCTTGACCTATTTTACGGCAAGGTCAACTTAGGTCTCCCATGCATTGGAATGGGAAAAAATAGGAAAATGTAATTAAATGGCAGAAAACTTGCTAGAAATGAGCAAATGGACAGAAGATTTATGTTTAAGAAAATATTTTGGGCCCAGGGGGTTGTCTGCCCCTGTCCCGGGGCTATATACATGTAAATGACCATAATATTGAAACATCTTCTTCTCTGAAACCGCTAGGCCAATCAAAGCCAAACTTTGTTTGGAGCATCCTTAGGAAGAGGGAATGAAAGTTTGTATAAATGGTCAAGGTCACATGACCAAGATGGCCGCCATGGCTATAAATAGCAAAAACGTTTAAAAACCTTCTTCTTCAGAACCAGAAGGCCTATGATTTTGAAACTTGGTATGAAGCATCTGGGAATGGAGCTCTACAAAGTTTATATAAATCATGACACTGGGATTACCTTGACCTATTTTACGGCATGGTCAACTTAGGTCGCCCATGCATTTGAATGGGAAAAAATAGGAAAATGTCATGTAATGGCAGAAAACTTGCTAGGAATGAGCAAATGGACAGAAGATTTATGCTTATGAAAATATTTTAGGCCCAGGGGTTGTCTGCCCCTGCCCCGGAGCTATATACATGTAGATGACCATAATATTCAAACAGCTTTTTCTCAGAAAATGCTTAGCCAATCATAGCCAAACTTTATGTGGAGCATCCTTAGGAAGAGGAAATGAAAGTTTATATAAATGGTCAAGGTCACATGACCAAGATGGCCGCCATGGCTATAAATAGCAAAATTTTTAAAAAATCTTCTTCTTCAGAACCAGAAGGCCTATGATTTTGAAACTTGGCATGAAGCATTAAGGAACGGAGGTCTACAAAATTTATATCAATCATGACACTGGGATGACCTTGACCTACTTCACGGCAAGGTCAACTTAGATCGCCCATGCATTTGAATGGAGAAAATTGTTAAAATGTCATTTGAAGGACAAAACTTGCAGTTAATTGGTAAATGGACTGAATTTTTATGATTTGAAAAAACACATTGACTCCAGGAGTTATTCTGATCCTGTCCTAAGGTTATATACATGCATTGTACCATTCTAGTCTAACAAGTTTATTGGTACGTGTCTCAGGTCTCAGGTGAGCGTTTACAGGACCATTGGTCCTCTGGTCTTAAAGACTAATAATAATTTGAAAATTCTATTTATATATCCATATAGACAAATCCTGACAGTGGAAACTTTTAACAGATTTTCCTCATAGCATGCAGGGTCCCCCACTGAATAGCGGTACCCCCATTTTTTTAAATTCGCAAATTTCCGTGATTATGATTGAAAGCCCGTTTTCGGCATTCAAACCTTTTCGTTTCAAAAGGCAAACCCACATTGAACATGTTCAAGCAAAAATCTGGATTTGATCGAGCGATACTTTTGTCGATTATGGACAAAATGTGAAAAATTACCCCGCCACCAAATGCAAATTCTTGTCATTTTAAATTGAGGGTATATGTGTTTTGGAATTATACCAAGTTGCCTTTACTTTTTATGAGCTCCTGGTTTGTCCCTTCTTGTTATTTTGATTGTTTCAAACATTTGAGCCGCCTCATGGGAAAACCAACAATCTGCATAGGCGAAAACAAAGACGTAGATCAGCTTCGCGGTAACCGCGAAGCTGATCAGCGCCTTTGTTTTCGCTACTCAGATAGTACAATTCCTCTTCTACTTAAATCCGAAATTTCAAGCTTCTAGCTCCTTTTTGAGCTTGTACAGGCCGGTTTGTGTCGGACCTGTTCGGAAACCACATTGTTGGTTTTCCTACGAGGCGGCTCATTTGTTTATTGTTGATTTCACCAGTTCCTTTGCATTGCTTACATTTATTTTTTTTTTACAATTAACAGAATTTGCCATTAAAACGAAACATACTGCAGTCCTTTTGTATGCCAGACTGAAACTGTCTTAAAACTTTGATATCATATCATAACCCCTCATACAACAGTTATCATACAACAAGTTACATTGGTATTAATAAACTTAACCTTTTTTTTTTATTTTTTTATTTTTTATTTTTTTAAATTCAGTTTTACGTCCCTAACCTTGTTTTATGCCAGACAGTTTAATTTACAAATAAAAATTCTTTTTAATGCTTTCGAATGTAAAATGTTAATTCTAGCAATTTTTAAGATAGTTTTATTGCAAATATCAGCATGTGTATGAACACGTACACTAACTACAGTGTATCAGATCATGTAAAAATGCAGCCATTACGAAAATATGCTCATGCATTATACAGAGATTTTTTCAGCTGAAAAAAATTGAAAATTTCATCAGAAGAATTTAGATGTTTTTAATATTTTTGCTCCAAACATTGATTGTGGGTACACGTTAGAACCGCCTCGACGAGGCGGTTCTACCGAGTACCTACAATCTATGTTTTGGATCAAAAATAAGAACAATAGGTATACCCCTGTAAATCCCAGTTTATTATGAAAAATTGGGGTATGAGGGTGTATTTATTTCAAGGACATGTTTTCCAAATGTAAATCTTAACTACCGTTGTCACATTAAAACATCTTCTGTACCATGTGGCTTGGCAGTAACTGGAAACGCATCGCTAAAATTCTTGTCTGGATTGGTAGTCATCGAACCATGAAATATATACAAAAGTAAAATTAATGGATAAAAAATATAGGTCAAGGGCATCAGGTTAAGCCACGTTTTGAAATAACTTATACATGACAACTTTATAAAGTATGCTCCCTAAACAAACGCTCTACAAATCAATAGACGGTGAAATAAAGGTCAGCATTTGGTCAAGTTGCTTGAGAGAACTATACTTCGACGCGCATTAATGAAAGACGGGCGGATAGACAGGCGGACCTATAAAATCTAGGTCCTATAAAATCTAGGATTGAACCATACCATATTATATTTAATGATATAGATCTAGTATTGATAAATCAGTTGAAAACTCTTGCATTCCACTTAACAACTGAAAACGGTCTGAAAATTCCCAAGTACGTGACATTATTGAACCAAGTTTGGTCGCATCAATAAAGAACGAGAATTAGTGGATTTTAACAGGTAAGCTTAATTTGTCTGGGTAAGCAATTAAGATGCTGATTTCAATAGTTACATAATCCCATGTCAAGTGAGTACCGTCTAACTTCAAGGTGTCTGTGGAGATATAGGTGTATCTAACAGTAGATAGGTGTATCTAACAATAGATCTGTATAATTCCAGGTAACTTCGCTCTCACCTGTGATAACCCGAGCAGCAGGTACACTATGCTTCAAATAGCACACCTGTATTAAACCTATTGAGAAGCCTTATATGCTGTTAACGTAATTTTGTTAATATTTGGAGAAAAGGGACACAAACACTTATCCGGAATCGGTGCATCAGAAACAAAAACCAATCCAAAAGTGACAGGTAGAATTAAAAAAAAGCCAAATGTACAAATAGATCATGTGGACATACTGAAAGAAAACAATGGCGACCTTAAACACAAGGATGTCCTTTATATCACATGTTGAGTTTATTTTATGCAAGAATTCCTCAGAAATAGAAATAAACTATCCGGATATGATTTTGCTATTTGTTGCTGTTTTGGGCATTTATAATGTCAGTTTGTAAAGCTATACTTGAATACCTGTCGATGAAGATGATGGAACACATTCAATGTTTGTTAATTACAGATATTAAGTTCTGCATTTCATGGTTATGTTTGTTTATAACTCGCGATGAAATAATGATCAAAAACGTAATATAAGTGACGTTTTACATTTGTAATACAGCGCGTATAAACCTGGTCACTCTGGCAATGGGTACATTGTCTAAAATAGCTTATTGAAAAAGTTTACCAAGGCCTTCAGAGCAACCACACATAATGTCCCATACAAAATATAGTGACTTGTATCCGAAACATTCTTTAAATTATGTTAAATTAAATGCTGATTTCAGCAAATGCATGAAAGTTGATTTGTCGGCAAAATTAACATGAAATGCATTGAAAGTTTACAATGATCAAAACAGACAAACAGCTGCAACTTCAGTTGTAATTTTCTCATCGGCTGCAATGATAAGATCATGTAAGGTCAGCAGTTGCAATAGGAGCCTTGCATCATGAACAAAACTTCATTTAGAGGAAGACTCCAAAAGGCTTGCTCAGCTATTGAGGACAGTGTTCGGTGGCATTTTAGGGCTAGAAACGCAATCATATCTGAACATCGAATATTAGCAAAATTCGGCACCAATATTAAAATGTGTGAATGCACTTAAATGTTTGAACTTTAACATGACCATGATTTTATAATGCGTGTAACGATTTTCATTTTTAACAACTGCCATTTATAATTATGCTTTAAATCTCCCAACATCTGCATCCTAGATACAAGCAGAATAATACTTCAACTTATGTCATCAAATCTAATAATTTTGAGAACTCACATTTGACACATTTACGAGACGCTTGACTCTGGCACAGTGGGCAAGGATAGTGATTTATACTCATTCTATTCATCAGGAAAACATGTCCGTGCAATGAATACCCCATTTAACCCCACTTTTATATAGTAAAACTGGGGTTTGCAGGGGTATACCTATTTTTCTTATTTTTGCTCCAAAACATAGATTGTGGGTACTCGTTAGAACCGCCGCTCGCCGAGGCGGTTCTAATGTGTACCCACAATCTATGTTTTGAGCAAAAATAAGAAAAATATCAAAGATTTTCTACTGATCTTTTTTTCAATTTTTACAACTTAAAAATCTCTGTATATTGCATGGGCGTGTTTTTGTAATGTTTAGCTATTG
The DNA here is from genome assembly GCA_964017185.1 of Rugalucina vietnamica. NCBI lineage: Eukaryota > Metazoa > Mollusca > Bivalvia > Lucinida > Lucinidae > Rugalucina > Rugalucina vietnamica. Next base: position 14,923,589 of record OZ024873.1, read on the forward strand.
TGGCACTCTCTGTAACTTCGAAATAAACTGTTATATACATTTTAGTTATTATGAGCCTCAATTGCTCCTTTCCACAATGACTCTCCACTTTGATACAGAAGTAATTCTTACCATCGGGAAAACATGTCCATGTAATAAATACCCCCTAAACCCCACTTTTGTATAGTGAAAATGGGGTACGCAGGGGAATATAGGGATCAACCATGGTTTTCAATGTTCAAACATTCGATGGATCACGAGGAAGGTGTTTGAACACAAGGCCGCAGGCCGCGTGTTCAAACACCTTCCGAGTGATCCAGCGAATGTTTGAACACTGAAACAAACCATGGTTGATCGCTATTCTTGCATTTTCACTCCAATCCACTTAAAATCTCTTGAAAATAACATTAACAACGTAAAAACGCACCGAAAACCGCGGAGCTTCTTCAACGTCGGCCATTTTGTTTCTATGAAATACATGACGTCACGTCACTTTGACCAATGACGTCGGCCAAAACCCATGTTCAAACGGCACGTGAATTTCATGATTTGAACATGGGTTTTGCGGTTTGAACACGGCTTTCGACCAATCAAAAACGGCTTCAAACAGCTATGCGCATAGATATCTATGCAAGAATACTTATTTATCGTATTTTTTTTTTATCTAAAACATAGAACCGCCTCTCCACTATCAATGTTTTGAGAACGTGTATCCACTATCAATGTTTTGAAGAAATTCTTTGAAAATATAATATTCTTTTCAAAACACAGTTTGCAATTTTTACAGCCGACAAAAGTCTCTGTACATTGCATGGGCAAGTTTACGTAATTGTCGTTACGATTACACTATTACACAATTTTCTGAGACATAGAAATATCTGAAGTGTTTTCATCCATGGGTGGGATATAACCTAGACATTCAGGTAATGATCAGCATTCTTGTTCGCTAGTTACAAGCTATTTTTCATTAAGCATTTCTTAGCACGATACGCAAGGAAGTTCATCTTATGGCTTTTACCTGGAAAATGTGGATTAAATGGGAGTTACATAATAATAACAAGTTGATTATCAGCGTCTGTTTTATAAGAATAAAATGGCTTATCAGTGTTTAGAGAATTGATTTTATCAAACACTTGTCATCTTGGCAACTTCTTGACTTTATTGACACACCTATGATCTGTTAAATCTTAAGCAGCCTGAAAATGCATTGGAAGAAATTAGTTCGGCTGCAATTTGATTCACGTTAACAGTCGTATAAAATTTACCTGCCAATAATAGGCTCAAATAGGTTTGAAATAAGATGAATTTTAAAGACAGCAACTTTGCCGTTATCCATAAACGATTCAGTAAAATCACTGACAATGGTTGCATGTGACTGTGGGCAGTAGTTTTACATTTCAAGGGATTTCTTAACCAGAGGACCAATTTGTTCTCTGAAAATGACCTTTGGCTATGGTCATTTTCGACAAAGTCAAACATAATCCTGACATTGGATACACATAGCTAACTTTATTATAGAAATGAATTATTATTTTTGTTGATTTTATCGATGTGTAAACTCAGGCGAATCACTCACAAACTAAATAAAGCCCGAAGGGCTTTATGAAAAAGTTTGTGATTCGCCTGAGTTTACACATCGATAAAATCAACAAAAATAATAATTCATTCCTTATAATTCCAACTTTGTCTCATAACACTGCATTTGTCTACATTGATTTAAATTCTTATAGCCAGCGGAAGAAAAATAGAGCAAAACGGATTTTCATGAGGCAGCCATTTTGAAAATTCTCCAAAGCGCCAAAGCATAGAACTTACTTTTCGCAATTAATAGAAGCTATAACTGGCTTGCTATGGGCAGGCTGTAAAAGCGGGAGCTTTACAACATCTAACCTTCATTCATAATTGTTCTTTTGGGAGAAAACATCGCCGTCTGAACCGATAGAAAGACATGTCGACTTTGAACTGGGGCTCGGAACATTAGAAATTCAAGCGTCAAATTTCAACACACAACAAGAAGATTAAAACACTTACCGTACGATGTTCTGTTAAGAGGAAAAGCGCCCATGTTAATGAAAATTCCAAATATTCATTTCGACGCCTTCAAAACTCGTTCATCCATTGTTTTTATGACGTTTAGATTTGGTGACGTCAACGTTTCTTCGAAGAAACGTCACGTAATCACGTAACGTCGCGCCGTTTTTAAGGTGAAAACAGAGTATTCTTACGCATTGCTTTTATCGAAGTATAAAACCTTTCAAACAACCAATCAAAATGTAGGAAATTAGTGAAGTTGGAATTATTATTCAATGAAATGTCTGTATCTCCAATGTTTATGTCACAGGCTACAATATTCTGAAAAAGAACAACAAAACATAACTAACAATTTTTTTCCGTTGAAAAACATATATTTTCAAACTTGATCTTGTCTTAAAGGTACATGTAGTCAACCAAAGGTCGTGAATTACGAGGGGCATTCAGTATTCAAACTCTGGTTTTGCAGAGTCATCATGAAAACATGTCACGGTGTAATGTATACCCCCTTGAACCCCACTTTTATATAGCAAAACAGGGGTACGCAGTGGTATACCTATTTTTCTTATTTTTGCTCCAAAACATAGATTGTGGGTACTCGTTAGAACCGCCTCGACGAGGCGGTTCTAACGTGTACCCACGATTTATGTTTTGAGCAAAAATAAGAAATTCGCTGAGGCGGTTCTAACGAGTACCCACAATCTATGTTTTGGAGCAAAAATAAGAAAAAAAATCAATTTTTTTCTACTGAACATTTTCAATTTTTACACTTTTAAAAATCTCTGTATATTGCATGGGCATGTTTTCGTAATGCCCCAAGGCTACATACCTAGTTTCAATGAATTCAATCCACTGGTTCCGGAGAAGAACCTTTGAAGGGTTTTTACCATATATGGGTGTGTCGGCCATGTTGTCATAGATATTTATTAAGACACTCTTTCTCCTTCTCAAGGAGACTCCGCATATTGACCAAGCGGTTTCTTAGAAAATTAAGTTTTATATTTCATTTCAAAATGGCCTTTAACCAAGATCCAGAAATCAAATGTCTCCACCTTTTTCACAATGATAAACCTATGTGACCAGATTGGCATTAATTTTAAATAAGGTAAAGTCAACAAAATGTCATGATTGTTCAATCTGTGACGGGCAAGAGTCCACGATGCTACATACCAAGTACATGTATTGTAGAAGTAGGATTTCGTTCACCAAAGTTTCCACTTTTCTGGAGGGTAGCCATTAGCCGTAGTATTGACCTCTCCATATGTTTCCAGTATTCTGTCAATCATTTGACGTAATAAGGCTCCTAAGGGGTTTATGAAGGTGCATTTACATTTCTGTTTCTATACACGATATTGAATTCCCTTTCTTGGGCCTCACACTTCGAGGCTAGACTAGGCTAGTGTTTGTTTTGTCGGCCATTTTTTGTCACTTTCACTTCGATAAATAAATCTATTTTCTTCACGCTAACAAGATCAGTACATACGATGCTTATGATAAAATTAAACTGGAGATGTATTGTTTAATGATATTAACTAGGGTTGCTTAGTTTCAAATGTTTTTAAATTATAAGATTTGGACGAACTCTTTCGTTAACCTATTTATCGGTTTGTATCGGAAAACGATCCCAATGAAATTATGTTGTTTCCAATACAGTGTTCTCTTTCACGTCCGCTGTACATAGATGATTGACATGCGGTATCACGAATTACCGGATTGGACCGAAACTGTCCGAAACGAACCGATACTGTCCAGACGGACATAGATAATATCAAAGCTACAAAGCTTATCATGGGTCACCACATAATAGCATGTGAAGAATTTTATTTACACCACAATATTGTGATTTACTTAGAACACAAGAAAACTGTACCCGAACCGGATTTCTTACAGTACGGATTTATGCTACATCACACGACGCCACACAAAAATGTATTGATATTGATCGAACTCTTATAATGCAACCGTTTGTAATTTCAAGTGGTGACAAAATATCTAAATTGCTGTGTGCAAAAGTTGACAAAAGAAATATCAGATTTTAGGAATTTTTTGGGGGGAATTCGGAAACATTTGTTTCATTTCTTTTCTGTTTCAACTATGTGACTTTTTAAGTTTTAAAAGTATGTTCACAGAGAACGTCAAGTTGAAATGTAACATGTCTACAGACATGTATTATTTCACATTTTTTGTCACGGAAAATAGAGTATATCTAGGTGAATGTCCGAGATATTTTGCCAGCGTTATTTACAAAACAAACAGCTAAGGCAAAGTCTTGATCAGACTACCCCTAACCAATAAAATATAAAGGTTTGATCCTTTGGAAGCAGCAAAAACATTCAAAGGGAGATAGTATGGACTATATTGTACAATTTCGGGTAATGAACCCTCATCAGTAGCCCTTTTAAAACCGGCGACGAAAGCCAGACTATTGTACTGTAATTTCGAAAATTTACACGAAGTCTACATCAAAGACATATTCCTAAACGGGGTCAAATAATTTCAAACATTGCTTAGAAGTATGTTTCTAAACGTGAGTGTTTTGAACACTCTGAATATCTTTACTGATCTCAAAGGACCTAAATAAAAATATAATCTGCACTATGGATGATGTACGGTGAGACTTTTTACGGCCGCCACACGGCACAACACCAGCTGCAGTAATAGCAAATAAAATATAAAGGTTTGATCCTTTGGAAGCAGCAAAAACATTCAAAGGGATGGATGAAGCCTCATGGATGAAGATTTATGGGGTTTCAGTTTAACCCCACTTTTAAGATTATACCATTTGGGTCACGTACTAGCAGATTTTGGCATATGTCTCACAACCTTAGATTTAAATTATATTTACAGCACAGGTTTATAAAATTCGAACCATACTGGATTCACACTGTCCTTCCATTATTGCTTGATCATCAAGCAATAATGGAAGGACAGTGTGAATCCAGTATGGTACTAAATATCACATTAGTTATGTGATATTTAGTATTATTCTGATTGGCTCTAGCAAAATCAAACTTTCATCATGTATTTTAAATCTTTGTTTGGAGACTCAGAGAATCTAATCAGGTTAGGCACAAGCACGCTATACAACTTTGGGTCACTCAGACAGCAAGAATACATGTTTGACATTTTGAATAAAACTTCCTTTGCTGGTGGAATTTTACGTATATTTGTTTGTTTCTTTCTTTTAAGTTTCCAAGGTCAAGTCAACAATTTTCAGACGTGGTGATGAAACCATTCACGGTTTAACACAGTATCTGTTTTATTTGGTATCAAAATGCACTATACGTTACTAAAGGAATCATTCTTCTTGTCAGTGTAGACTTCTATCACAATCTCATATAATTTTAAACTTCCAAATTTCTATGAACCCCTCCATATAGCATGTTACAAGAACATGCTATAATTTTCTTGTTCCCATTTAAAAGTCTATGTGACCGAATTTGGTCTTGCAGTAAAACAGGTCAAATTCAACCAAAGGTAATGAGTTTTCAAAGAGTCCTCGGTGATACTTCCCAGGTTTCATTGAAATTAGTCCACAGGTTCTAGAGAAGAAGACTTTCAAAGGTTTTTTTACCATATTTGGGAATGAAGGCCATCCTGGTTATCTGATCTGGACCATTTTCGAAAATGGTGTCACATATTGGACTTATGAGCCCTTTCGATTGGTTTGCCGGTCAAGTTGACAGACAACCGATAACTCAATTGTCCTTCTCATCTCGTGGCCCGATACTAACCTTTCGTGTGGTTTAATCTGAGAAATAATGAATATACACAAGTTCTCCTCATTGTCTAGACAGTGACATTCAAATTCATGGAGACAACTCATACGAGTAAACACCATCACTAAGGTTTTTTTTTTTTAAGAAACTACGATGACATTTAACCAATATAATTGTTATAGATATGATTTATTTCCATATTATTTATTTTCTTTGCTGGTGGAATGAAACAAGTTTGGCTGTATTGTAATACCAGACTGATACTGTCTGAAAACTTTGGCATCATATCATAACCTCTCAAAAGGTTATCATACAACAAGTTACCTTTGGTATTAATAAACTTAACCTTGTTTTATACAGTATCTGTTTTATTTGGTTTAATTTAATTTTAAACAGTTTAATTTACAAATAGAAGTTCGTTATTTAATGATTTCGCATGCAAAATGTTAATTCTAGCAATTTTGAAGATAGTGTTATTGCAAATACCAGCGTGTGTATGAACACGTACACTAACTACAGTGTATCAGATCACATGTAAAAATTACGAAAATATGCTCATGCATTATACAGAGATTTTTTTCAGCTGAAAAAAATTGAAAATTTCATCAGAAGAATTTAGATGTTTTTAATATTTTTGCTCCAATCATTGAATGTGGGTACACGTTAGAACCGCCTCGCCGAGGCGGTTCTAACGAGAACCTACAATCTATGTTTTGGATGAAGAATAAGAACAATAGGTATACCCCTGTAAACCCCAATTTATTATGTAAAATTGGGGTATGAGGGTGTATTTATTTCAAGGACATGTTTTCCTAATGCAAATCTTAACTACCGTTGTCCCATTAAAACATCTTCTGTACCATGCGGCTTGGCAGTAACTGGAAACACATCGCTAAAATTCTTGTCTGGATTGGTAGTCATCGAACCATGAAATATATACAAAAGTAAAATTAATGGATAAAAATATAGGTCAAGGGCACCAGGTCAAGCCACGTTTTGAAATAACTTATATATGACAACTTTATAAATTATGGTACCTAAACAAACGCTCGATAAATCAATAGACCGTGAAATCAAGGTCAGCACCTGGTCAAGTTGCTTGAGAGAACTATACTTCGACGCGCATTAATGAAAGACGGGCGGATAGACAGGCGGACCTATAAAATCTAGGATTGAAACATATCATATTATATTCTTGCGCATAGCTGTTTGAAGCCGTTTTCGATTGGTCGAAAGCCGTGTTCAAACAGCAAAACCCATGTTCAAATCATGAAATTCACGTGCCGTTTGAACATGGGTTTTGGCCGACGTCATTGGTCAATGCGACGTGACGTCATGTGTTTCGTTCTAAACAAAATGGCCGACGTTGAAGAAGGTCCGCGTGTTCGGTGAGTTTTTACGTTGTTAATGTTATTTTTAAGAGATTTTAAGTGGAATAGAGAGAAAATGCAAGAATAGCGATCAACTATGGTTTGTTTCAGTGTTCAAACATTCGCTGGATCACTCGGAAGGCGTTTGAACACGCGGCCTGCGGCCTTGTGTTCAAACGCCTTCCTCGTGATCCATCGAATGTTTGAACACTGAAAACCATGGTTGATCCCTATATTCAATGATATGGATCTAGTATTGATAAATCAGTTGAAAACTCTTGCATTCTACTAAAAACCTGAAAAAGGTCTGAAAATTCCCCAAGTACGTGACATTATTGAACCAAGTTTTGTCGCATCAATAAAGAACGAGAATTAGTGGATTAACAGGTAAGATTTACTTGTCTGGGTAAGTGATTAAGATGTTGATTCCAATAGTTATATAATCCCCGAGTCAAGTAACTATCGTCTAATTTCTAGGTGTCTGTGAAGATTGAAGATGGGTGTATCTAACAGTAGATAGGTATATCTAACAATAGATCTCTGTAATTGCAGGTTATTTTGCTCTCAACTGTGATAACCCAAGCAGCACTGAGGTACGCCATGCTTCGAATAGCACACCTTTATTAAACCTATTGAGAAGCCTTACATGCTGTTAACGTAATTTTGTTAATATTTGGAGAAAGGAAAACAAACAAAACCAATCCAAAAGTGACAGGTGGAATAAAAAAAGCCATCATGTGAACATATTTACAGAAAACAATCGCGACCTTAAACATAAGGATCTCCTCAGCAGTAGAAAGAAACTGTCCGGATATGATTTTGCTATGTGTTGCAGTTTTGGGCATTTATGACGCCACTTTGTAAAGCTATAAATGTTTATCTGTTTACCTGTCAATACGTAATGATCAAAAACGCAATATAAGTGACGTTATACTGTCCACAGCGCATATTAACTTGGTCACTCTGGCATTGGGTACATTGTTTAGCATAGCTTTACTCGTTTTCGTTTTTGAAACAGTTTACCAAGGCCTTCAGAGCAACCACACATAATGTTCCATACAAAATATAGGCCCTTGAATCTACACGTGTATCCGAACTCATTCTGAATACAATATTAAATTTTAAATGCTCCTGCTAAACCAGTGATTTCAGCAAATGCATAAAAGTTGTTTCTCATAATTGATTTGTCGGCAAAATTAACATGAATGCATTGAAAGTTTATAACGATTATAACAGACAAACAGCTGCAGTTTCAGTTCAGTTGACTGTAATTTTCTCCTCAGTTGCAATGATAAAATCATGTTAGGTCAGCAATAGCAGCAGGAGCCTTGTTGCATGAAGAATAATTGTCTAGAGGAAGACTCCAAAATGCTTATTTAGCGAAGTTGAGGATAAAAGTGTTCGGTGGCAGTTTTGTCCCAGAAACGCAAGAATTGCACTTCATGTATGTGAGCAGCAAGTGATAGACAACGACGTCAATTTTAGATTAAGCTATTAAGCTGTGAGTCCTGGTTTTTGATTCATCAGGATGTTTATCATGATTTATTTGTTTGTTCTTGATTATTCATTTACTAGTTAGAGATTCACCACGAGGACCGAAGAACTAACTAAATGTTATGAACCACTGCAGAAGCTGAGGGTGAGTTTATGGCCATGTAAAACCGGTTTAAGCCCGCCAGCAACATTGTGTTACTGATCGTTCCAAGGCGATACTTCTGTTAAGTACCTGATTGTTAGTTTGGTTTTTTCCCACCTCGGTTTTTGGAGTGGGAATCTTTTTCTGATTGCGCCTTTTCCTGATCTTTGCCTACTTGTACCTTTCCATATGTTTTAGCCATGTGCCTGTGTCGCTCTTTGCAAGTATAACTTTAATATACTCTCCACCTTGTATTGATACACTGATCCTGAAATCGTTTAATTATGGTACCAAACATTTTATCGTTACAATTACACTAAATTACACAATTTTCTGAGACATAAATATATCTGAAACGCTTTCATCCATGGATGGGATATAACCTAGACATTCAGGTTTCGTTAATTACAAGTTATTTTTCATAAGGCATTTCTTAGCACGAAATGTAAGGAAGTCCATACTATAGCATCTACCTGGAGAAAATGTCAATAGATTAAATGGGAGTTACATAATAATAGCAAGTTGATTATCAGTGTCTGTTATATAAAAGAATAAAATGGCTTATCAGTGTTTAGAGAATTGATTTTATCAAACATTTGTCATCCTGGCAACTTCTTGACTTTATTGACACACCCAGGATCTGTTCAATCTTAAACAGACAGGAAATGCATTTGGAGAATTTTGGCAGCAATTTGATTCGCATTAACAGTTGTATAAAATTTACCCGCCAATATGCTCGAAATAAGATATGACTATTGATAAGCGATTAAAATCACCGACCATGTGACAGTAGTTTTGCATTTTAAGGGATTTCTAAACCAGAGTCCACCAAATTGGTCAATCAATGTTTCTACTTTCTCACATTGAAAAGTTTATGTGACCCAATTCGGTCTCGCAGTAAAATAGGTCAAAGTCATCCAAAGGCCATGCTTGTTGAAACTATGATGGGCCAGAGTCCCCAATTCTACGTACCAACTTTCGTAGAAATTAGTCCACAGATTCTGGAGAAGAAGATTTTTACCAAATATGGGAATGGAGGCCATCCTGGTTTTGTGAGCTGGATCATTTTCGAAAATGGTGTCACATATTTTTCCGTTGGTTTGCCAGTCAAGGTGGCATTCGTCATCTTACAGACAACCGATAGCTCGATTGTCCTTCTTATATCGTGGCCCAATACTTACCATTATGAAAACATGCCCATGCAATATACAGAGATTGTTAAAATTGTAAAAAATGAAAATTTTCAGTAGAAAAAATTGATATTTTTCTAATTTTTGCTCAAAACATAGATTGTGGGTACACGTTAGAACCGCCTCGCCGAGAAGGTTCTAACGAGTACTCACAATCTATGTTTTAGAGCAAAAATAAGAAAAATAGGAATACCCCTGCGTACCCCAGTTTTGCTATATAAAAGTGGGGTATAAGGGGTATACATATACCCGGACATGTTTTCCTGATGCTTTCGTGTGGCTTATGGGGCAGCACACGGTTTTCAATGGCCGGCCAAAGTTTTTTACGACGGCTACTCAATAAATTAACCCTTGCAACAAGACAAAACATTAATAGCCCTTCATATATACTCACAGTCAATTACAAATAGACCAGCAATTAATCTTATAGTAACAGAAACAGTTTCTGCTTACTGGAACCATCTCTGTGCAAATGTAAACATTACCCCACCCCCGTTACTAAAAGGGCAATTTTGCACCAAAAGACACATTTTCCTTGAAGTGTGACATGCCACTGGCACATGCAATGACCATAAACTGCATACCCATGTGTAGATAGATACACCCTATTGCTTAATTTCTATGAACATTTGAATACCTGCCAGCCGTTGACTTATCATAGTAAATTCCACTTAAAAAAGAGCCATTTTTGAACAGCTGATTTCCGGGGTTGAGGATAAAATCCAGCAAGTTAGTTCTGCACTAACAAAAAAAAAAATACAGAAGGTCATGTGACCTGACAAAAATCAATTTAAATCATAAATAACAACTGCTTGAGTAAAATAAAAGTCAAATACTGCTTCAAAATATTTTTACACACATTTACAGACCAAAATGTAGCCATACCCCTCTATATTGACTTTTTTGCCCAGGACAAGTGGGTAAAAACCGTGTGCTGTACCCTTAATCTGAGAAATCATGAATATACACACTTTTTCCTTATTGCCTTGACTGTAGGACAGCGAAATTCATGGAGACGACTCCTACGAGTTAACACCATCACTAAGGCACTAAGATGAGATTAAACTATAATATAATTCAACTGTTATAGATAAAAGTAAAAGTAGGCAACCATCAGGAAATGGCGCAATCAGAAAGAAATTCCCACTCCGAAAACCGAGGTGGGAAATAACTAAATTAACAATATAGTAAGCCGAATGGACAGCCTTTTTTCCAATATGTGGCCACTCAGCCACCCAAACTAAACTATAAGTATGAAAACACACATGAGGTGCTAACAGTACAAAAAATCAACACCAAGACATAAAACAATAAGAACCAACACAGAAGTATCGCCTTGGAACGATCAGCATATGATTAATAAACATATTTTTATTTTCTTTGCCGGTGGAATGTTAACGTTCTGTTGAAACAAGTTTGGCTGTATTGTAATACCAGACTGGCACTGTCTGAAAACATTGGCATCATATCATAACCTCTCAAAAAGTTATCATACAACAAGTTACCCCTGGTATTAATAAACTTAACCTTGTTTTATTCCAGACAGTTTAATTTACAAACAGAATTTAGTTATTTGAGCCACCTCGTGGGAAAACCAACAATGTGGTCTCCGAACAGGTTCGACACAAACCGGCCTGTACAAGCAAAGAAGACAGCTAGAAGCTTGAAATTTTGGAGTTAAGTAGAGGAGGAATTGTACTATCCGAGTAGCGAAAACAAAGGCGCTGATCAGCTTCGCGGTTACCGCGAAGCTGATCTGTGCCTTTGTTTTCGCCTATGCAGATTGTTGGTTTCCCCATGAGGCGGCTCATTTAATGATTTCGGGTGCAAGATATTTATTCTAGCAAAGTTTAAGATATATTTATGACGTTTCATGCACACGTTAAAGTATTTCAATGGCATCTGACATACCGTTGTCGTTAGATTTTTAGCTCACCTGAGCCGTATGGTCATGGGGAGCTTATAGGATGGAACTCGAGCCGGCGTCCGTGGGTGCGTGTGTCCATTCACATTTTCAAAGATCTTCTCTGAAACAGCTTGGCCAGTCAAAGTCAAATTTTATATGAAGCATTTATAGCAAGGGGTAACCAATGAATATATAAATTTAGGCCTCGTTTCCACGGACAGTTTTTCTATGACGAAGATTATTCGTCACAGAAACTTTGGCATTGAGTTTGCGTTCACACACAGCAATGATTACTTATATTACTGAGCTCGCACACCTATGTCACAGGTATTTGACAATGAAACTTCTCCACAGAATTGAGTTTACACGAGCATTTTATTCTGCGACAAACCTACTTTGTCAAAGAAAAAATGTCCGGTAGAAACGAGGCCTTAATCCTGTTCACATGACCAAGATGGCCGCCATGCCCATATATGGTAAAATCCTTCAAAAATCTTCTCCAAAAGTGGTGGACCGATTTCAACGTAACTTTGCATGAAGCATTTGTGACTAAAGTAATACAATGTGTATATTAATCGTGACCTTGTGATGGCCTCGAGCTATTTACCGGCAAGGTCAACAAAGGTCGCCTATGCATTTCAATGGAGAAAACTGTTAAAATGTTACTTAAAGGGAAAATCTTGCAGGGAATGGACAATAGGACTGAATATTAATGATTCTCACCAGAGGCTCATCTGCCCCCATCCCGGGGCAATATTCATGTGTATTACTATTATTCAAACATTATCTCACCGAAAACCGTTTTATAAGAAGGTACTCGAGCCGGCGTCTACTTTCTGCTACTTCGCTATTATATATATCCATGAACTTCATACATAGACATAGGAGGAAACATAGGAGGAAACATATATGCTTCATACTTTTTCTCTCACATTCTCTTTGCTTATCCGCATGAAATATTTCTTGTCCATTTACTACGTTTTTGTCATCATCTATCACACGTCAAACTTACAATCTGGTTGCAATTGGTGTGAAATATGCGTCTTTCTGCTAATCATGCGGGACGAAAAGATATTTGTTTGCACAACACTGTCTGACAAGGCATTATATCCAACAGCCCATCGCCAGTTTATGCGATAATTGCTTTCTGCCCTAAAACTGAATATGGCCATATACAAGTAGATGTCAAGCTGATGATGCTGTGCGTAAAAGCTCCGAAAATGTCTGAAATGAAACCTTTCCCATCGATTATAAAAACAACATATTAATACCGTATACACAGTAGTGTAAGATACCTTTTGCAACGCCAGTCTCTTGTGGCATCACTCACTGTCACGGCGCAGCGATTGAGCCACCTCGTGGAAAAAACAACAATGTGGTTTCCGAACAGGTCTGACACAAACCAGCCTGTACAAGCACAGGAAAGAGCTAGAAGCTTGAAATTTCGGATTTAAGTAGAAGAGGAATTGTACTATCCGAGTAGCGAAAACAAAGACGCTGATCAGCTTCGCGGTCACCGCGAAGCTGATCTGCGTCTTTGTTTTCGCATATGCAGATTGTTGGTTTTCCCATGAGGCGCATCAATTAACTCCATTCCAGATCTTTGAAATAATTAAGTCAGCTTCACCTACCCCGCAATTTCTATGTAAATGAGTATTCTGGAGCATATTAGACGACAGGCGAGGGATTAATCAAGCTGTCATCTGATACAACTGGCTTAGAACTCGGAGAGCAAATGGAATATGGCGCATCGACATGTAACGATTTTGTATTGAAATACAAAACTATACGTGGATACTGTCATTAGAAGATCTATTCAGATGTTATCAGCTAAAATGATATTTGATTGGCCAGTCTGTAATTAATGAATGTCGAAGAACGTTTCTTTGAAGCAACATGACAAGGTGCTGACCTATATTTCACGGTCTACTGACTTTGTCAAACGTACATATATGTGTATCATGTATATCATAGTTTATGACTTTGTCATAAGCAAAGTAAACTGGAAGGCCATTTAATTTGAAATCCCAACCTAGTTCATTAGGCGGAAAAGACAGCCTCGGAAACTATTCCAAAAAGTACCCTTGGCCTATATTTTACGATCCAATTTACTTGACCTATATTTCATGGTTCAATGACTATCAACCGTTACTCGGTTACTGACAAACGTGTCTAAAATGAGCCTCGACGCGAGAAAAACGGTCTTCGGGGTTTCCGACCAGGTCTGACACAAAACGGCCTGTACAGTCTCAGAAGCAGGCTAGAAGCTTGAAATCTCGGATTTAAGAAGAAGAGAAATTGTACTATCCGTGTAGCGAAAACAAAGGCGCTGATCAGCTTCGCAGTTACTGCGAAGCTGATCTGCGCCTTTGTTTTCGCATAGGCAAAAATCCGGTTTTCTCATGGCGAGGCTCATTAATGAAGACGTAATGTCGGATCTGTTGGTACCTATGTATAAAGTTTTCCGATTTCTTGTTTATATTTGTGTATAACTGAACCACTACAGAAGCTCAGGGCGAGGTTATGTACCTGTAAAATCAATTTAAGCCCGCCAGTTATTTTATATTACTGATCCTTCCAAGGCGATACTTCTGTGGTGGTTCTTATTGTTTTATGTCTTGGTGTTTAAAATTTTTGTGTTGTTGGCGCCTAATGTATGTTTTCATATTTTAGTTAAGTTTAGGTAACTGAATGGCCACCTATTGGGAAAAATAGCAGCTCATTCGGTAATAGTACCTGACTGTAAATTTAGTTTTTTCCCACCTCGGTTTTTGGAGTGAGAATTTCTTTCTGATTGCGCCTTTTCCTGAGCGTTGCCTACCTGTACTTTTTTTAATCCTTATGCAAAGTAAAATAGAAGGTCTACTCATTCAGTCCATTAGGCGGAAAAGAAAGCCTCGGAAACTATTCCGAAAAGTACCCTTGGCCTATTTTTTTACGATCCAATTTACTTGATCCATATTACATGGTTCATTGACTATCAACCGTTACTAGACTTTGCAGTGGCGGTTACTGTCAAGCCGCATGACAGAAACATGTCTAAAATGAAAACGTTATAATATCGGATATCTTTGCTATTAACTTTTATGATTCTGAATAATGAACAGGCTGAAGTAAGTGTTCATAAAGTACGTTAGTTCTAACTTAAATTTTGCTAGAACGTCTTCATTTTCCATCCGAAAGCATTAAAGAACAAAATTCTATCTGTAAATTAAACTATCTGGTATAAAACAAGGTCAGGTTTAATAATTTATTTCCGTGACTTTTTTCCTGTGACTTTTTTCCGGCCACCATTAGTACCAAAGGTAACTTGTAGTATGATAACATTTTGAGAGGTTATGATATGATGCCAAAGTTTTCAGACCGTACCAGTCTGGTATTACAGTACAGCCAAACTTTTGCTTTCTAAAAAGACATATCATAGAAATATGAGCCGCCTCATGGGAAAACAAACAATCTGCATAGGCGAAAACAAAGACGCAGATCAGCTTCGTGGTAACCGCGAAGCTGATCAGCGCCTTTGTTTTCGCTACTCGGATAGTACGATTCCTCTTCTACTTAAATCCGAAATTTCAAGCCTCTAGCTCTTTTCTGTGACTGTACAGATCGGTTTGTGTCAGACCTGTTCGGAAACCACATTGTTGGTTTTCCCACGAGACGGCTCATATCTTGGAATACATGACGACTGCCTAGGTTCACCATACCTGGCGTCATTTTAGCGATTTTAATCGTTTTTAAGTCCAAAGTCGTTGTCTCCTACATGAAACATTTGGTTTGTTAATTTTATGGAAATGTTACCATCAAATCGAAGTACAGCCAAAATATTTCAAGTGCATTTCCAGGCTGCTTATGATTGAACAGATCATAGGTGTGTCAATAAAGTCAAGAAGTTGACAGGATGACAATTGTTTCATATAATCAATTGTCTAAACACTGATAAGCCATTTTATTCTTATATAACAGACACTGATAATTAACTTGATATTATTATGTAACTCCCATTTAATCTATTGACATTTTCTCCAGGTAGATATCATAATATGAACTTCCTTACATTTCGTGCTAAGAAAAGCTTGTAATTAGCGAACAGGAATGCTGGTTAGCTGAATGACTAGGCTATATCCCACCATAGATGAAGGCACTTTAGATATTTGATGTCTCAGAAAAAATGTGTCATGTTGTAATAGTAACGATAAAATGTTTGGAAGAATAATTGAGACAATTTCAGGATTTGTGTATCAAAGCCGAGGGTCATTCAGTTATGTCGCGCTTAGTGGGAAAAAATGCAAAGAGCGTTAAAGGCAAGTAAACGAAATGTACAATACAGTTTATTTTGGTTGGTTCTAATGAGTACAACAATAACTAAAACAGTCTGAGAAAAGAGATATATGCCCCTGTTCGTTCTCAATGTGTCAGAGCATTTTTTAAAACGTCATGTAAACATGTCAAATGTGTAATCTCATAATCATTGTAAATACAATAACATCAGTTAAAGCATTCTTCAGCTGGGTTCAACTGCTCCAGATTTCAGTAAGATATTCGGCGCCCAGGGATTCCCATCGTCGGGCAGCTTACTGAATCTGTGAGTCCTCGTTTTTGATTAATCATATTGGTTATTATGATTCAATTGTTTGTTTATGATGATTCATTGACTATTTTGAGATTCACCACGTAACTAAATGTTGTGAATCACTGCAGAAGATGAGGGTGAGGTTAGGGCCCTTTAAAACCGGTTTAAGTCCCCAGTAGCTTTATATTACTGATCGTTCCAAGGCGATACTTCTTTTGTTGTTCTATTTGTTTTAGGTTTTGGAGTCGATTTTTGTGCTTCTTGAACATTATGTACGTTTTTATAGTTTTAGTTAAGTTCGGGTAACTGACTGGCCGTCTATAGGGAAATAGCTGCTCACTCTACGAACGATGTGTTCTCTTAGTATAAGTACCTAATTGTCAATTTGTTTGTTCCCACCTCGGTTTCTGGAGTGGTAATTTCTTTCTGATTGCGCCTTTTCCTGATCATTGCCTACTTGTACCTTTTTGCTTGTACATTTGGGATGCAGATGTTGGAGAAGTTCAAGCATAATTATAAACAGCATTTTAAAAAATGAAAACGTTACATGCACGTCCTCAAACGGTCGCTTCTAGCTCTAAGAGGCTATTGAACACTACCCTCAATAGCATTTTTAGGTCTTCCGCAAGACGATTTGTTTTCATGCAGCAAGGCTCCTGTTGCAACTGCTGACCTTACATGATCTTATCATTGAAACTGAGGAGAAAATTACTACTGAAACTGCAGCTGTTTGTCTGTTTTAATCATAATAAACTTTCAATGCATTTCATGATAATTTTGCCGACAAATCAATAATGAGAAACAACTTTTGTGCATTTTGTGAAAACGATGGTTTAGAAGGAGTATTTACCATAATTTCAGGAATATAGTATTATTGCATTTTTATTGTTTACCTTTTCAGTTGTAAAAATGTTGTGCTGTTGCTCAGAATGTCTCGTAACAAAATTTAGTAATGCGTTATGCTAGACAATGTATCCATTGCAAGGAAGGCCAAGTTTGCACGCACTGTGGACAAATTAAAACGTGACTTATGTCCATAAAACATTAAAATCTACTGCGTTTTGGTAAAATTTTCAACATAAACAAACGCTGGCACCTGAACATGACCATGATTTCCAGAGCTTGATACATGTAATTAACGAGCAATGAATCTGTTCCATCCTTTTCATCACATAATCAATTTTCAAAGATTCAAAGGTAAACAGGTGTAGTCTTACAAATGGGCATCATAATTGTATGAAAGTGCAACAAATAGCAAATTTGTTTCCTAACATTTTCTTCTATTTCTGAGGAATTGCTTGCCTTAAATAAGTTCAACACGGTATGTGGAGGACATCCTATTATTTAAATATGAAAGTTTGATCCTTTGGAAGCAGTGAAAATGTTCAAAGGGAGGTGGTATGGGTCATACTGCGCAATTTTGGGTACTGAACCCTCATCAGTGACCTTTTATAAAACCGGAGACGATAGCTATTGTTTTCTGTAACTTTGTTCATATGATCTATTTGTGATTTTGGTTGTTTTAATCCTACCTGGCAAAGATTGTTTTTTCGTTTTCATTAAACCGGTTCCTGATCACTGTTTTCCTTTAACTTTTCTTCAAATATTTACACATTTGCGTTAACAGAATGTAAGACTGTAAGGTGTGTTATTCGAAGTACGGTGTACCTGCTGCTTGGGTTATTACAGGTGAGAGCGAAGTTACCTGGAATTATACAGATCTATTGTTAGATACACCTATCTACTGTTAGATACTCCACAGACAACTTGAACATAGAAGGTTCTCACTTGACTTGGAATTATGTAACTATTGGAATCAGCATCTTAATTGCTTACCCAGACATATCGAGTGGGGTTAATTACAGGTTTAAGCTTACCTATTAATTCACTAATCCTCGTTCTTTATTGATAATGGTTCGATCCAAAATATATAGTTCATTGCAGTCAAGTATCTTGAAGATCATTTGCAGCTGTTCAGTACAATGCAAGTGTTTTAACGAGAATTTGAAATACTCTCAACGAAATAAGCTAAGGTCCTTTCATTTTTTCCTGTATAAAATCTATTGTTAATATGACTTAGAGGCAATATTCAAATGGAGCAAAGGAAGCGAAGGTTTTATAGCAAATGGTAATATCTGGAAAATAAAAGTACAATGGTTCTCAACTTATTACGTTGAGTATATATGTGTTTAATATTCAGACCATAGAAGAATTTTCACAACATCCATTTTAACTAACAAGCTTCATTCGAATTTTGATAACATGCAAGTCGAAGTACGAGAAGAACGTATATGAGCCGCCGCGTGGGACAACCAACAATCTGTGCCTTTGTTTTCACTACACGGATAGTACAATTCCTCTTCTTTCAAAATCCAAACTTTCCAGCTTCTAACCATCTTCTGTGACAGTACAGCCCGGTTTGTGTCGGACCTGGTCGGAAACCCAAATTGTTGGTTTTCTCACACACAGGCTCATAGAATGAACTATACTTGGGCATATCGGTGTAGCCGACAGTCCCGTGAGGTAATTTGAAGCTAAACAATATGACAGTGCTTTGACTAAAACAAAATCCAGATGACACACGTGGCATTGAATATGCTACAATGACATGTAATTTTCTCCTTTATAACTAGGTTACTTGGTAATCCTTGTAATTTATCAACTTAGAACGAAAATGATTAATTACAACGTTATTATACACAGATCGATATGGGGATATTTTTCTTTCTTCAATTATTAATAAACATGATAGTTTATAACATCCTCCCTACACCTGGTTTTCATAAAAATGGAATCATATTTATCTGACAGCTGCTGTGACAGTGGTATTTTTCATTAGATTTCTGGGAAAAAAATAATCACAAAAAAATTTTAAACGTTGCCGTCACATTTCCAATTATGAGACCAAACGGCATAGTTGGGGGAATTTCTTATTAAAATAATAATAAAATGTCTCACTACATGATAAATACAACACGGGTTGAGATTTCAATTTATCTATATTTTCGCCATATTTGCCTCTTCGGACCATCAGAGTAAATGTACTGGGGAATCCCATTCAACACCATGTCATGCGAAGGGCAATGGACAGATTGAAAGCTTTAACGAAACGCTATGCAGTAACATAACTAGAACTCAAGCATGATTGTCTGTGTGTATTGTTTTGTGGTAAAATGTTCAACATTACGAAAACACGCCCATGCAATATACAGAGATTTTTAAGTTGTAATAATTGAAAAATTTCAGTAGAAAATCTTTGATATTTTTCTTATTTTTGCTCAAAACATAGATTGTGGGTACACGTTAGAACCGCCTCGGCGAGGCGGTTCTAACGAGTACCCACAATCTATGTTTTGGAGCAAAAATAAGAAAAATAGGTATACCCCTGCAAACCCCAGTTTTGCTATATAAAAGTGGGGTTCAAGGGGGTAAACATTGCTCGGACATGTTTTCCTGATGATTAGCACTGATTCTGTCATGTCGCGATGGAACCACTGCTTCTCTGTTTTAATAATTACTCCGGGGGGTTAATATGTCTTGCTGAAAGACACCATTCTGCTTCCGCTGGGTTCAAACCTACGATGTTTCTGGTCGGGAATTGGCATGTGCACAATGTTACGTTGCATGCTTTTCTGATAGCTTACCTTACTTTCTAATAAAGGATGCTAAGTAAATTGTAGACTTATAAAGTAACTTTTTTTGATACCTTTGGCCTGACCTGAGCATGTTAGTGCGGCAACAGGATCAGGGTACATCTTATTAGATATTTACCGTTCGTAGAAAGTCTGAGTGGTGCACTAAGTAATTGTCTTTTAATTGCCTTAGTCAGTCTGAGATAAAATAATTTTGTATGCAACTCATGAGACACATTAAAATGGTGTGACCAATCTGATCATAACACTCAGATTATTGAAATGACACATAATGACGCAACGTTTATATTCCACTTCCAAACCCCTCTGGTCATATAATTACTTGCTGATTAACTAATGTCGACTCATTTCGTCTGTCGATTAGTAATTATCCTGATTGAGATTCGAGGAAAACTTTCGAATTCAATTTTTAAACTGATCAATCTTGACCTTAGCATGGACTAAATATAACCATTGCCCCTGGGTCTGGTTAATGTCTGTCTTTTTGATTTGCAAGCAACTCATCACTATTGACTAAATCATCGATTTGATCAATTAAACAAGTTTGACACTTCAATACGCTGTTACTAACACCACCGCAAGGCTATTGGTGTTGCGCGATGGCAAAATACGCAAACTGCATGCGTGCACATCGAAGATAGAAATCAGGGTAGCTGCCTGACTGCCATGAGCATTTGATTTCTACACGGCTTAGGCCGCTGTATTGTGCTCACCATTTAGGCTAACGTGTCATTTAATTTGAATGGAAGGGTGCGCAGGTTGGTGTGTTTCGCTCTCTGGACGCACATGCTGTATTGGTTTGTTTTGACGCTTCATGAGTATCATTTGTCTTATTCATTCAGTAATTCAATATTAAAAACAGATCAGTCATACGCTTATTTTCAGTAATTTATCTTTTTATCCATTATCAGTATCAAGTCATCGCTTACTCTGACAACAGATACAAGGTCTCTTCCTTTTATTATTCATTTTCAAAATGCTGAAACTGTTGCTATATCTCTACCTGCATTTGTCATTTATTAATGTCATGTTGGCATTAATTAGCAATGACCGGAACATTATACTAGCAAGGTGGGGCACATTAAAATCGAAAAAAGTAGGATGAAAATAAAGTGGGCAAAAGAGAGAATTTACACTTTGATAATCCACATAGATTTAGATAGATACAGATAAACTACCTTGGAACTGTCAATAATTTAAATTACTACGTACTATTTTCTGCCTTGACAACCTGCCCTTGCTAGTTGACTAATTCTGCACATAATGCTCCTTTCGCAAAGTCTAATGATATCATCATGTTATAGAAAGAAAATTACTGTGTTGATTTTGATTTGATCCCATCTAATGATATTCTCTGCAAGATTATTATTTCAAGTGCACATAAATGACAAATACTTTCTTATTCGACAAAGTACTTGTATCACTGATGAGACAGAGTACAGATGCTTCCTGTCAAAATTTCTTATAGATCATAATTATGTTTTATTTATGTCATTAGCAATGCCTTACGCATTTAATTACATTTTGTCTGTCACAAACTAACTAAGAAGTCATTAGTTTAGATTTTGTTTCAAGAAACTGGTACAAGTGATTGATTTTGTTATACGCCCGTAACCATTGATCATACTCTGGCAAATAAATGAAACTAACAGAACAAATGGGAGATTTTTTTCTTGTTTTGCTAGAATCTCGAGGCTGTTGCAACTATATATACTACAGATAATCTCTGCATTTATTCAAACGATAAATTTTAATTCGAATTTCAGCCTGGCCGACATCTGACTTGAGTTTAGCCGAAACCCATGAGGTCTGGGTTCCAATTAATTTGTCACATTATCTTAATGGTGAAAAGAAGATAAGAGCCACAAGTCAAACACTTTTCAAGCAATAATAAAATTTCAAGTCTGACTGTTAATAGCCATTTTAACGTTTTTTGGCTAGTGACAATTGACTGGTAATAGCCCTTTTAACGTTTTTTGGCTACTGCCAGTTGACTGTAAATAGCCATTTTAACGTTTTTTGGCTAGTGACAGTTGACTGGTAATAGCCGTTTTAACGTTTTTTTTGGCTACTGACAGTTGACTGTTAATAGACTCTTCCTATTTAAAATGACACGTAATTGAGCCTGTGCGTGAGAAAGCCAACAATTTGAGTTCCGACCAGGTACGACACAAACCGAGCTGTAAAGTCACAGAAGATGGTCAGAGATGGGAAATTTTGGATTTAGAAAGAAGAGGAATTGTACTATCCGTGTAGTGGAAACACAGGCGCTGATCAGCTTCGCAGTTACTGCATGCGAAGCTGATCTGTTACTGCGAAGCTGAACTGCGCCATTGTTTTCGCCTAAGCAGACTGTTCGTTTTCCAATGCGGCGGCTCAATGACAATCTAAAAAATATTGCAAATCTAAGTTTACGGTTGTGTGCGTTTAAGGCGCTGTTGCTTTACTGTAAATGTCATTTTGCACTTTCATAGTTTTGGAATTATGAGCTAATCTGACCCATTAAAACAGCAGACACCAGGTATCCTGATAAACATTCCCATGTTAATGGTCCAGAACAGAAATCCAGGTGAAAATAGCTAGAACACAGCGAAACAACAAAATGACATGTTTGTCCAGAGGAGACAAGTCTACTTGAGTATCTATGGAGCCCATGCGGTCACAAATTTACCAAGAAGACGCAACTGTCCTGAGTATTCTTAGATTGCCACGTCACTTGTGTACGTCGGGGGCATTGTGTCATTCATCACACGTTTACCTTTTTTTCTAACATCAAATGAGCCGCCGCATGGGAAAACCAACAATCTGCATAGGCAAAAACAAAACGCAGATCAGCTTCGCAGTAACTGCGAAGCTGATCAGCGCCTTTGTTTTCGCTACTCGGATAGCACAATACCTCTTCTTTCTAAATCCAAAATTTCAAGCTTCTAGCTTGCTTCTGTGGATGTACAGTCTGGTTTGTGTCAGACCTGGTCGGAAACTCAAATTGTTGTTTTTCTCGCGTGAAGGCTCAATTAAGAAATGCACGATCATATCTAAAACGTGTAGATCAAACCGAGTTTTCGCTGATCAATCACAGGGGCCATGATGTGGGTCAGTTAAGGGTTTTGCCCAGGGCTGAAGGGTTCAGTGAAAATCAATTACCACTTTAAGGGGTCAAATGAAGTCAAAAGGGAACGAACTATCTCACAGGAAGATAAGACGGGTTTCGTACCTTTTTCACTTTCACCTGTGCCCCTTTATGACCCTTTGAAAAGAATTTCTTAAAACAGCGACTGGGGGAGAGTACTGAAAGCTCGCTTATGCTAAGCCCTAAAGGTATGTCTAAGGCGGTTCTCTTGTGATTTTCTTTACGTTGTATTCTTATTCTGTATTCCATTGGCTTTCTTCAGAAGAAACTGGTTGGTCGCGAACTTGGACGTATCTGTTCGTTGCAGTGACAATGAACTTACACAATCACACATAAATATGGCTTTCCTGAAACCCAATTTAGGAAAAAAAAACATCTTACTATGGAAATATGTTAAACCGAATTGTAGCTATCTCCCAATTGCTTACTGAATTGCATTAAATGAGCCATCTCGAGGGAAAACCAACAATGTGGTTTCCGAACAGGTCCGACACAAACCGGCTTGTACAAGCACCGAAAAGAGCTAGAAGCTTGAATTTTCGGATTTAAGTAGAAGAGGAATCGTACTATCCGAGTAGCGAAAACAAAGGCGCTGATCAGCTTCGCGGTTACCGCGAAGCTGATCTGCGTCTTTGTTTTCGCCTATGCAGATTGTTGGTTTTCCCATGAGACGGCTCATTAAATAATTGAAGGCCACAATATTTGCAGACATTGAACAGAATACTTTCGTTTTAAAAGTACATGAAATAATGATATCATAAGCCAAACCCTCAGACGTCAATACATCTTACAATTAAAATTCTTGGCAAATAAAATCAATTTTAAATTTTAAATGTAATTTAATTTAAGTTGCTGCATCTTAAAAATAATACACTGTATGCATTTACAACTGAAAACGACATTTCAGCTTGGAAGTATTTACATTTCTATCATCATTGTCCATTTGAGTTTTTAGAAGGTAAGTGTGATTTTTCCATGGCAATTCTATATACCTATTTTCTGCAGCTGTCTGGATTGCTGAGAAGTGCATCCAGTATAAGGACGTTTTCTGATGAAGAGGCTAAATTAATTTGATTTTGATTCACATGCTGCCAGCTGCGAACTGCAACTGTGCATATTTTACAACCATACACCATACACCGGTGCAGTTTTAAAAGATCTTGCCAAGAATCTAGATGTTCAATACACAGCTATCAAAAAGGCAGTAATAAAATCTTCAATTAAGTTACTGGTGCATGAAAAGGGGGCTAGACCGGCAATAAAATTCAAATAAAAACAAAACCAGGACGGACGAACTACAGGTGAAGGCTAAAACAACTTTGAGGTACAAGGAGACGCGGCGAATATCATGCACAGGATAATTGGATCAATGAGCCATCTCGTGGAAAAATAAACAATGTGGTTTCCGGACAGGTCTGACACAACACGGCCTGTGAAGCTACAGAACCAGGCTAGAAGCTTGAACTTTTGGAGTTAAGTTGAGAAGGAATTGTACTATCCGTGTAGCGAAAACAAAGGCGCTGATCAGCTTCGCGGTTACCGCGAAGCTGATCTGCGTCTTTGTTTTCGCAAATGCGGATTGTTGGTTTTCCCATGAGGCGGCTCAAATACGAAATTTCTGTTATATTTCTTGCGGTACCTATTAGTCTATGACAAAGCTCGTTTCATAAACCGGTCTATCAGGCATCGCTTCTTTCGATTACTGAAAGCCTCCGTTGCAATACAAATACATATGCCATAGAGTGGGATAACCACAAGTGACCATATGTTGTTGAAACACTTTTTTTGAAAACCGAATTTCGTTCTCTAGCGTTAATTGACGTCACTGCAGCTAATGAATGGTAATCGCCGTCAAAATGGTCAAAAAATTTTCAAAGGCTATCCTGGCATGGCTATCTGACAAAGAATAGTTTCTGTTGTTATTTCTCCTGCCTTTCAGCGTGAAACGAACGTCCTGGCGGATAAAGTGTATTTGGCGTCTAGTGAAATAAGCGCCAGAATACCATTGCTCCATTCTTGGCTATTCATTTGAAATAATGCGATTACGTTTTTAAAATTAACTCAAGGTGTGCATCCGAATATAAAGATATCGTTTCTGAAATGATTCATCATTAGAATTCGTAAACATAAGAGACGTCGACGTCAAAAAGATTTTGCTACAGAAGCGTCGGCGAAAGAAGTACGGTCACAAAAATCGATACAGGGAATCTTATACCAAAGCGAACGATGGTCCCGGACTTTGGAGTCACTTCGAACGCCAGAAACCGAACAGGATTATTTTTTCGTTCCATCTGTTTCTTTTCTTGTGAAAAGTCCGTATGTTATTTTCAGTATTTCAACTTCACGTAGTGCAGTAATGTTACGTTTCAAAAATTTGATGTTCTTAAGTTTGTAAATCTACTTTGTACGGCTTTCAAGAATTTTCACGTCAAAAACGTCTTTATAATGACGTCAGGGTGTATTTTCAAAAATGGTGTACCCACGCGAGTTTTGAGAAAACTGTGCAAGTTAACCAAATTCGGTTTATGTTATACCATGAGAGGGAACGTGAAAATAAGAAAAATGCAAATTTTCTTTATATTGTATATCTATTGACCAAGTTAATGAACATTTTCGATGAGGCGTTTTTATTGACGTCAGTATATATATATTGCATCATATTATGTTAGACGTTTTCTTCATGTGTGGCACTTGTCATTCTTAAATATGCTTAGCATATTCTGTGACAACAGGTGTGTATGATTGAGTAGGATTTCTCTGAGAAAATATAAACCTCTGTGACATATGGTGTTAAACAACTTTTAGCAATCTTTAAAACTTAAATTCAAAAGCCGAGAGGAGAAAAGTTCGACAATACTTTTTACGAGTATACAATCTCACTTCCAGTCAGTTGGCCTTAAACCGTTTCCAAAATATGCAACTGTTTTACGCTTCATGCAAAATTATCTAAATTAAAGTATATAGCATGCCCTGTAGTTTCAATCGTTCTTCATTGGGTTCTGTTGTTGCATATTAGATTGTAATTTCTCTATGAATAGGACACCAACAATGTACGCATCTGTCGATTCATCCATCTCAGTGGAGTTAGGTTACTATCAATCATCATTGACTGTACGCAAGTCTTTAAGATTACCAATATTTTGATTAGGGCCTTAATCGTTGCTGACTAAACAATTTTAATTTTCACCTGAATTGAACGTGAAACACTATCACCTTTGCACTCAATTGTGTATCGGGTGACCGGATCGTGTGACCCTTGCCCTGGGCTGAACCCGAAAGGACAAAATTGACTTAAGACAAGTTAAAACCACATCGTAAGCAACATATTGGTCACATGTTTATTTTGTTAATAGGGTTTCTTGAATTTAAAATTGCTTGCAGATGAGCCATTCTGCCATTAACAAATAGTAACAGTCTTGCCCCATCACACATATAAGGAAACATTTTTACGAGCCTTTTTAAAAGAAAAAAAAATAAACACAAACCTGGGTGTTCGGTCAAAACGTGCGTTTCTTACATCTATTATGCACATATTCATTTACTACCAACACACAGAAGTTAGTATATGTGGCATTTAAATTAAATGAGCCACCGCATGGGAAAACAAACAATCTGCATAGGCGAAAGCTGATCAGCGCCTTTGTTTTCGCTACACAGATAGTACAATTCCTCTACTTTTTAAATCCAAAATTTCCAGGCCCTATCCATCTTCTGTGACTGTACAGCCTGGTTTGTGTCGGACCTGGTCGGAACCCAAATTGTTGATTTTCTCACGCACAGGCTCAAATAAGAAACAATATTATGATACCAATTTTAGAAACAAGAACTCATTTATCATCATAACATTAGAATGATTGAGGGTGTTTTTTTTTCTTGTCTTTTAATTTCAAACTGGTTGCTAAGATTGTTAACTGTTATTCAATACATGCAAGCCATCTGTCACTCATAGCCATGTCGCGACAAAAATATGCCAAGGCTTAATAGTCCGCTCACATACAGAGCATGTCTGCATTGTACTTTTCGAAACGAACTCTCGGATTGATTGAATAGTATTATGTCCTGATAAATCTGAGCAGTTGTACATTCTGCATGCTGATTTTGATTTTATTCATATTTGATTTTCACGTGCATGATAAAAAGTTTTCAAGAAAAAAAAAATAGATTTTGCTCGATTTTGACCTAAGGCGCGTCTAAATGAAGAAGCACATGAAAGGTAAATCTGTACAGAATGCCTCAATTTTCCGTTACAGTATAGTAAGTATAATAGTGTTACAATCTGAATATCCTTTCACGTGCTACTAAGTAGACGTCGATCTTTTGACACGTCTGAGGTCAAAATCGCGCTATATACATGGCACAACAACATCACATAATTGAGCCGCCTCATGGCAAAACCAACAATCTGCATAGGCGAAAACAAAGACGCAGATCAGCTTCGCGGTAACCGCGAAGCTAATCAGCGCCTTTGTTTTCGCTACTCGGATAGTACAATTCCTCTTCTACTTAAAACCGAAATTTCAAGCTTCTAGCCTGCTTCTGTTGCTGTACAGGTCGGTTTGTGTCGGACCTGTTCGGAAACCACATTGTTGGTTTTCCCACGAGGTGGCTCATATATAGCTTATATGCCACTTGACATTGCTTATTTCTCTCCGAGATTCGGACGGTCCCCGCCCATTGGAACCTAAAGAAATAGATGGGCTGATTTTGTGACCAGGCAAAGCTTATACGCTACTGACTGATTACACTGACTGACCAGCTGATTACCATTACGAAAACATGCCCATGCAATATATAGAGAATTTTTTCAGTAGATCTAGCAAAAATTGAAAATTTCATCAGAAAATATTTGATATTTTTCTTATTTTCGCTCAAAACATAGATTGTGGGTACACGTTAGAACCGTCTCGGCGAGGCGGTTCTAACGAGTACCCAAAATCTATGTATTTGAGCAAAACTAAGAAAAATAGGCAAACCCCTGAAAACCCGTTTTTCTATATAAAAGTGGGGTTTAAGGGGGTACACATTTCACGGACATGTTTTCCTGATGCTGATAAAGTCTGCCCAGGAAAAGTGTGCAAGTCGAAAACCATACACTACGTATTAGCACTTGTGGCCTACTTGAATGGTTATATTTTAAGCACATGTTGAATGCCATGCTAACATTCTCATTTGTGGTAAAAGTCCCATAAAATGGAGGCAACGTTCCGACACTACCATAGCTGTTGACTGGGACGTTAAGTATCAATTCAAACAAACAAAAATAGTTTCATATAATTTCTCGGTGGTCCTGGTTTTCATGCGGAATTGCTATTGTCTACGCTCACCTCAGGCGGTCTAACTATGAGTACTAGAATTTATGTCAGGTATTTTAAGTTAACAATTACTTTCACAGCTCCTAACCTATCATACTAAATGTCAAAATGTCTGTGACCTATTCGAAATCTAGCATTCCGTACTAAACGTTTATGTGTTGCCCGAATAGTGCACTACAACAAGTGACATAGTTTCAAAGGGATCAGTTGCAGTCGTTCTTAAATTGTACAGTAGTTACCCCACCCCCTTTCTCAGGAACATCGCTCTTTGAGGACCAATGTTTGATATGTTTTAAACATTCGAGGTTTTGGAGTTGTTTGCAAGAAATCATCATACATATACATGACTTCATCCAGAACTTACGGAAATCAAAGATTATCTACCCCTATACCACTTCATGTTGTCGCTCTTTGCCTTATTGATATTTAGTTCCCTACGCAGCCCCACAGCAATGAACCAAAGTGAGTGCGACTGCCTAATGAGCCGCTTCGCGAGAAAACAGGATTTCTGCGTATGCCAAAGCAAAGGCTGATCAGCTCCGCAGTAACTGCGCAGCTGATCTGCTCGCAACACGGATAGTACAATTCCTCTTCTTTCTAAATCCGAAATTTCAAGTTTCTAGTCATCTTCTGTAGGTGCACAGCCCGGTTTGTGTCAGACCTTAAGACCGGTTTTCTGGCGTCCGGCTCAAATGAGGACTCGGGCTCATGTCACGCCCCATTAATTCAGCAACTGATTCGAACAGCTGTCTGTCAGGGATGAAATTAACACTAAAATGAGCCGCCTCGTGGGAAAACCAACAATGTGGTTTCCGAACAGGTCCGACACAAACCGGTCTGTACAGCTACAGAAGCAGGCTAGAAGCTTGAAATTTCGGAGTTAAGTAGAGGAGGAATTGTACTATCCGAGTAGCGAAAACAAAGGCGCTGATCAGCTTCGCGGTTACCGCGAAGCTGATCTGCGCCTTTGTTTTCGCCTATGCAGATTGTTGGTTTTCCCCTGAAGCGGCTCAAATGTTTACCATTTTAAAACAGATGGAAAATACATTTGTCTCTCAATTGCACACTTGGTCCACGTGAATAAATGCTTACAAGTTTGCAATTTAGAGTCTTTTGGCATCATGAAATGTAACATATATCACATATGAATCTGTATTTTACATCATTCGGCTTTGATTATAAACGTACTTTTGAGTACTAGATTTTTCTTCAAGAACAAACACTGCTTTTATCTTTGTCTTGAGAAAACATGCATTTTACGGATTCCAGTGAGCTTTTGTTAATGATGGTCAAGTGGTTAACTTTGTAGCGTCTTGACCAAGTCGAATTTAAGAGACAATTGCTGCAAAAATTGTATAGTAAACTTATAGTAAAATAATTGCTCAAGCCCTTGTCGTCATTGGCAGCGTAGGGCTGTTTGACATCTTTGAAAAACTCACTTTGGATAATTCATCATAATAAATTTTGCAAACCTGGTAACAAACTAAAGGTTGGCGAGTACATTTTAATATGCAAAACACTGCAATGAGTGATTATATTTGCCATGCACTTTTTCTTACAATTCTACGTCTAACACCAGGAAAACATGTCCTTGCAATATATACCCCCTTATACCCCACTTTTATCTCACAAAACGTGGGAATGCAAAGGTATACCTGTTTTTCTTATTTTTGCTCCAAAACATGTATTGCGAGGCGGTTCTAATGTGTACCCATAATGTATGTTTTGAGCGAAAATATATAAACTATCAAAATTTTTCCAATGAAATTTTCATTTATTCCCCTGAACTTAATCTCTCTATATTACAAGGACAAGTTTTCATAATGCAAATCAAAACTCACTAATGTCATCTTTAGTTTACTTAAGATAAAATGATTACGGAGATGAGTCTGAAGATTAAAATCTCAGCATATTAAAAGACATGTTCCATGTTTTATCCTTTAAATCACAATTATGTAAGACTGGTGTCTACAAACGCTCGTCTACTTATCCCAAACATTAGCTGATATAATGGACCATATGTTACCTTTATAAAATATGGAATATCTTATCAAAATATGGAATATCTAATCTTCCTTATCGTTTAATTCAGTACTTAACTGCATGTAAAATGATACAATTATACACTATCAATCTTATATCATCTGATGCCATCTGTAGAAATATGATAAATGTGTCGTTGCATTTCCATAATAAGAAGATAGTCCCATTTTTGTGTAACCCTTGTCCTTTGCCGAAATCAATGTACCCTTAAATAATAATTGGGAGCTTGGTGAGCGCGTGGAAACGTGAAGGACATACTAAGGACGTGGTGGGGACGTAGTAAGGACGTGGTGGGGACGTAGTAAAGACGTAGTGTGAACTTACAAACCAGAAATTGTTTCATTTCGACCCCGTCCTCGTCACGTTCTTAATTGTTTAGGACGTGGTAAGGACGTGATGAGAACGTGGCCCAGTGTAGACGTAACATAAAGAGTAAACACACTCTATTTTGAAGCAATCTTACTGTACAACGTGGGGTGAGAGGGGGCGTGCATTTTACCCTGAAGTTATTTTAGAGAGATACTGTGGTTTGAGTCGGAGACCCCGATATAATAGCGACTTTCTGTACAGACTTGGCTGGAGGTCTTGGTCTTCAGGTTTCGATGACGTAGGAAACATATTTTGATTGTTGCACTCCTCGAGCCTTCCAATTTGCCTTCTTATCGCTTCAGGCACGGTATAGTGGGTTTGATTCATTTTATTCGTATGTATGTTTCAAGTTTCATATGATACAAAACCCATCAATCACCCAACAGTGATTATTTTATGGATGAAAATGCAGCCAGAAGCGCAACTGTACCTTGACAAGATGTCACGAATGTCAAATGAGCCGCCGCACCAGAAAACCAACAATCTGCATATGTGAAAAAAAAGACGCAGATCAGCTGTGCAGTAACTGCTCAGTTGATCAGCGTCTTTGTTTTCGCTACACAGATAGTACAAGGCCACTTCTTCTTAAATCCCAAATTTCAAGCTTCTAGAATGCTTCTGGGACTGTGCAGGGCGGTTTGTGTCAGACCTGGTCGGAAACCGAAATTGTTGGTTTTCTCATGCGAAGGCTCAAATCAAAGTAAGAAGGCTCATCAGTGACTCTTCCGTTTTATTGATTTTTAAATTGTATTTATAATTGATTGAGAATGACTTTTACGATGGCTGACAGATTGCAAGCCCTTGGGAAATGCTTGTGACACGTTGAAGACATCATGAAGCCTTTTAAGTTAAATAAATCGAAATTTGTAATTGCGATTATCTGAAGGAAGTAATTAATGAAAATGCTATCATGATTCATAAACGAAACAAGAAATTAACCCATTGTTGACGAGTGGATTCGCCCATCATTATCACTTGGGAGAGTCCATTGTCATTTTAAGGGGCGTAAGGAGTAAGTTTGAATTTTTATTCCATTTTTCCATGAAATTCTTCTAAGCAAACAGAATAGCCAAAGATGGGAAACCGCGTTCTGTGACGTCACATTTGAAGCTATACTGTTTGCATATGTCCCAGGCTTAAATGAGTTAAGCTTTTCAACATATGAACATACGAAAAAAGGACTTAGCTGTGTGTGCTTGTGATATCAGCTCTGACTAGCACGTGAAATCTGGACAGTATGTGCAAAACGAATTAATAATTTCCACCTAAGCTGATGGTGTAAACTGTTAGGGGTCATGAGGAAGGCAAATAAAAATCGAAACAAACTTTTCTATCGAGAATTACAGCAGTCAAGGTGACCGGACGAAACGATCCAAAGACACCTTTAAAGCATCCTTGAATGATTTCAACATACCATTAGAATCTTGGGAAAAGACTGAATCGGCAATGCAACATCACGGAAGCGGCGCATTATAAAGACAAGAGCATATGTGAACGTAAAACAGGCTGAATGGGTCGTTACCTGCTCTAACTTGCAACCGATAATTTGGAGCTAGAATGTCCATTAAGGCCACACAACACGCAATAAGAAAATCGCAACCTCTTATCTATTCACTTTTAAAATGTTGTAAAACTTCATTCAAACTATTAAATTTTAAATTCTAACCTCCAAAGAGTACAGGCTTGTACCTGATATATATGCGGTTAGCTCATGTTCGATATATCATAGCCCGAATACCACGTGTCCTGTCCATTTAAACTACCTAACCAACAGTAATTAGTATTTTATGGGAAAATAAATAATCTAGTCAATAGTGTATGTTTCTACAGACACATCCATGTTATATTTTAGAAATTCAGAACAAGCTTAATCAACGACTATAAACATACATTGTACAGGCGAAATAGCTGATCGCTCGGTATACCGTATGTCCTCTTTGTACAAGTACCGGTTTGTAATTTTGTAGTTTCCCACCTGGGGGCCTTGAGTGACACTTTGGTTCTTATTGCACCAGATCCTCGTCATTGCTTTCTTTGACTTTTAATGCGTCTATTTGCCAGCAGTTCTGTCGACGTGCAATTTTAGATATCGTCAGTATACAACGCACACTCATAAATATACAATAAACTGTATTTTTTAATTCTTCCAGTGCGCCTTTTTTAAGTCCAAATTATGTCGCTAACAGTATATTGTCTGTAACAGAGCCATGAAGTCTATTATAAAGGAAGCTACATACATTATTACATGTAAAACTCACAACATTTTACGTTAACGGAATTAACCATACTTGACTATTAACAACATAAGTTGTTTATATTTAAAACACGAAAGCTATTTAATGTATAAAATACGGATTGTCTTATGTAATTGTTTATGTAAATATCTTAAATAATCATAAGTTCTTAATTCTGTCAGCAAATTTAATACGGAAACTGACATGTGCTTCTGGCTATAGTAAATATTACATCAGCAGATATTTATATTTTATGTGTCTGCATTGTTGAACTAATAAACTTTCTAGGTCAAAGATTTAATGATTGAAGGAAATAAAGTTGTAAGATCAAGGTACCAGGTTGAAACAAATATTGTTGAATTAAATCAGATGAACCTAGATAAACAACTATACAAACAAGAGTAGTAAGGCAAAGTTCCTGTCTTTACATTATTCGTGACAATAAATCTTGATATACATTAAGTATCTACCATGGTAAATTAAACACTTTTAATCCATTTCTAGATATAATTCTCGTCTATGTCAAACATTAACATAAAATCTAATATAGCTATCACAGTTAATTCAACTTGTTGCACTCATTCTTTGACGCAGGTATCAAACTTTCTAAGTTGATCAAGAAGTCTCGAAACTGCTTTCAGTCGTTCCACGTGCTCTTCGACAATTGAAGAGATGGTGTTTATGTCCTCAAAATAGTCTCGTGATTTGAGCTCACCCAAACAACACTCCGCTAGTCTCTGGAAAGTCGCTGGAGATTTGCAAAGTCCAAAAGGCATTGTCCTAAACCAGTAAAAGCACAGTTTCAAACTTGGAATGCTATTGGTTCGTCATCCTTTTCTTTGATATCCACTGCAAAAGTCAAGATTTGTGAAGTATTTTGCCCCAAGTAATTGCAGTGTCGTCGACAAGTGATGTGACATAATCATTTGCTTGAGTACTGTTGTTGAGTTTCTTGTAGTCCACGAGGAATCTAAAAGTCCCTTCTTTCAATGTCCTTGCATTGAATTTTATTGCAACAGCATCCAGCATCTCGCACATCTTGAAATATAGATGGAGAAATTCTGTCCCATGAATGGTCTTTCATCCTTTATCAGTATTTCATGTTTTACCATATCACATCATCCAAGGTCTGTTATGCCTTTGGCGAAGATGTGTTAATAAGAAAATTGAAACTTTGTCGTTATGCTATTCTGTTATGTTTGTTGAGTCGATTCCTGATTTCTTCATAAACTCTAAATCGTCAGTAACATCTTCTGTTTTCCTGACATGCTGCTTGCGTATTCTTGGTGTTAAAGATCGGCACTTCTTTGTCACCACATAACGGTCAGTGTTTTGATACGGTTAAAATTCGCCAAGCAACGTCATACTCATAATTTTCCAATTGAATACATTTTAACAGTTGATCCAGTACACATATAAGTATTATTACTGTTTATAGTTATATTTTGTCCAAACTTGCAAGAAGTTTAAGACAAATAACATATTACTGAGAATGTGACATGTTATTTGTTTTGGTATGAAATCATATTATTACTAATTATGAATGGCCAAAGGCTCTTTACCAAATCATTACAACACCCATTTTACTGACAGCAGCCATATTTTATGTTTTATAGGTGGACCATTGTTATTTTTTTATTATTTTAAAGTGTTATTAGTTTTATCATATCATAGTAAAATGAAAGTATTAAAATAATGAGGCAGGTAAAGTACATCTTAATAACAAACGAGACTTACATTAAAGGAGAACGCAATATTCAACAACAAAACCTTTTTAAACTAAAGAACTGGTGCACTTTCTTATTTTGCATCCGATTTTGATAAAACATGCACCATACTGTTAAGGAACGCTAGTTCTTGCATTGTATTTCAACCTTGCCTTTCCCTTTAAGGTGCTTTGTTTGTTTGTTTGTTTGAATTGATGCTTAACGTCCCAGTCGACAGCAAATGGTCATGTCGGGACGTTGCCTCAATTCTACCGGACTTTTACCCAACATTAGGATGTCATGACACCCAAAATATGCTTCATAAACATGGCCCATCTTCTTGCTTTGAATGTTTTACTGCTTCAAAGGATCTAACAATTATCCTTATTCATAAATATAACCACCCAAGTAAGCCAAATAATGCTTATATGTATGGATGGTTTGACTAAACCACTTAGCTCAGACATGGGCTGTTAACCTGTAATCAGATAGTCGGTCAGTAGATTAGAAGCTTTGCGTGGAGGCACAAGCAGCCCATCTAATTCTCCTAGGCCCCAATGGTCGGGGGCCCATATTCCCGCCCGACCACCTTTTTTAAGGTGTTTTGCACAGAATTAATCGAACTTGTGGTCATCAGAGAGACAAACAATAAGACGAACTTAAATGTTAGGTCGATATTATCAATGGCATTTTTTCTACCTATGTAAGTAGGATGGTCTGTCATGGTCACCCAAAATATTCACTCTCTGTGAAGTCACTATACTCAATACCATAGCAAGCTATTAGCTTCTGAAAGGTGCTTCTTAACGGTTTTGTCTAAAGTGTCTGGTTTGGCATCTGATTTTTGAACAGTCGACAGTCGAAGTCGAATACCAAAATAATAGTGGAGCGGCTTAGTGAGAGATTTTGAGGAAATACTTCAGTTGATGATACAAGCATGAAATTTTCACCATATGTTCTCCACATGACACACAATAAATTCTGATCCCTGGCCACTTGAAATTCCGCCATTTTCAAGATGGCCGTCAAAAAACAAAATGGCCGACAATTGTGAAAGGTGTACATGTAGTAAATTGCTCATACATTAGGTTCTTTTCATCATAGAACAACAATATTGATACCAAAATGAAGCTAAATGATTGTTCTTACAAATAGGGTTCCAATATGCAAATTACCTAATTTGCATATTTATGAATATTAATGAGTTAGTACTTTTTTGGCTAAAGATTGAGAAAAAAAACACATATTATTTTCTGAACGATGTAAAATATTAAATGAAATAGACAACTGTGGCTTTGATATTGCTAGACCATAAATTATCATAAATTGACAAAGGATAATTAGCATGAATAGACAACTGTGGCTTTGATATTGCTAGACCATAAATTATCATAAATTGACAAAGGATAATTAGCATGAATATTCATTTTAGAATATTTCATGGCTTTGTATGTTCTTACCTATCAGTTTGGTTTAGAAAGTTCATACAGTAAATTGCTCATATCTTTGGTCCTGTGCATAATAGAACAACAATATTGATACCAAAATGAAGCTAAATGATTGTTATTACAAATAGAGATCAAATATGCAAATTACCTCATTTGCATATATATGAATATAAATGAGATTTTTGTTTTGCTAAAAACTTGAAAAAAAAAAAAAAAAAAACACATCTTATTCACTGAACAATGTAAAATGTTCATGGTGTAGATTGTCTATAAATAACACCGTCCTTGTAAAATAAATGTCATTAATATAAAATCTAT
The DNA here is from genome assembly GCA_964017185.1 of Rugalucina vietnamica. NCBI lineage: Eukaryota > Metazoa > Mollusca > Bivalvia > Lucinida > Lucinidae > Rugalucina > Rugalucina vietnamica. Next base: position 14,960,203 of record OZ024873.1, read on the forward strand.
GCCATTGTGCTATCCTTCAAAAAGTGGGAGCTAAGTATTGAAGAATTTAGTTTCTACATTGCGAACAACATCATTCCTTTTTGTCACTATGACCTGTGCATAATTCTGCACAAGAATAAATTAATCTACAAGAAACCCAAATATTTCCGTTTTGTTTTCATCACATCTGATGAAGTTGTTCCATGAGGTCTGCAGTTACCAATTACCTTTCAGTATACACTAGTTACTATTTTCTGCCTGGTCTCATCGTTGAGACTATCTTGGCGATAAATAAAAAAAAATACAACCTGGAATGTTTTCTGGCATATGACTCAATATGAGTTACGATCGCCTACTTGGCCTAATCTTCAAAAGTTTGATGCTCCGGGTTAGACTACTGTGACCATGTGTACTTGGAGAAAGCAATTAGCTAAGAACTTGCAAGTATGTTGTCGCCCATTCTGGTATGCTTGGAATGAGCCGTACGTGCAATTATGAATTATGATTTTTTTTATTTAACTGGTTGATGTGTTTATCAAATACAAGAGAAGCACTTGGGCACTAACAAGCTGCTCTACATGGGTGTCGTTGATCTGAAGAAAGCAATTGATCGAGTCCTGGGGGGTGTAATCTGGTGGGCAATGCGAAACTAAGAGTTGACGAATGACTAGTGCGTCTGGTCCAGTCCATGAATAAGATCATGAAAAGCAGGGTTAGAGTGGGAAGTGGATACAGTGAGGAGTTTGGTGTCAAAGTAGGCGTTCATCAGGGCTCTGTCCTTAGCACGCTATCCTTCATCATTGTGCTATAGGCTTTATCCAGGGAGTTCCGCACAGGCTGCCCTTTGGTTCTGCTGTATGCAGATGACTTATGATATGACACTGTCGAGTCCATGGAAAAACTACCTGTTAAGTTGAAGACTTGGAAAGCAGAGATGGAGACGAAAATTCTTTGAACATGGGGAAGACAAAGATCATGGTCTCTGGCCTCAATCTGAACCTTCTGAAAAAATCTGGAAAGAATCCGTGGCGTCTGTCAGACAGGTGTAGGAAGAAGTGCCGTCTTCTGTGGTGGATGCTTGTCCTGGATCCAAGAGAAATGCAGTGGAATCAAAGGCTCCTTGCGACGTGATCTCATGATTTCAGCTGTGCTGGCTGCCTAGGAAAGGCGCGTCCCATAGACGGAAGGCTAGTGAAGGAGGTTCTTGTTGATGACGAAGCAGTTTAGGCTGTACCAGAGTTCTGTTATCTGTGAGACATGCTTTCTGCTGGCGGAGGTTGTGAACTGGCTACAGTCACGTGCTACACATCGGCTTAGGGTAAGTTTCGCCAACTACTCCCTCTCCACACCAATCGCAATCTGCAACGTTTGACCAGAGGTCGAGTGTATTCAACTTATGTACTGCCACATGCAGCAGAAACATGGGCAATAACTGGCTACACTTTAACGCCTGCAGCGCAATAACCATGCAATGATGTGCTGGATCTGTAATATGAAGTAATCTCAGACTCCCTTCTGTCATAGCTTTGACTTCAGGATATAGATGTAGTGCTTCGCTCCAGCAGAATAAGATGGTATGGACATGTAGAGCGCATTAAAGGCTTTATTTCTCAAGTACGCAATCTAAATGTAGTTGCACAGAATAGATCCGGCAAGCTTAGGAAATCATGGGATGAAGTGCTGTTGGACGACAAAAAGGTTAGAATGGATACTGCCGATCCGTAGAAACGCTCAGAGTGGAGAGGTCGTCTAAGAATAAAAATAAAACTGAGATCCTTTAAGAGCAGTGAGTATATTTGTGAGAAAGGTAATGGGCCATACCGCGGTTTCGGCTATTGGAGCCTCTTCAGTGAACCTTTAGAATTGGTAACATGCAGCCAAAAAGAATTGCTGTAATTTTGCAACTTTGAACAGGGTAGTCAATAATAAAGACTTGTTTAATCAAAATGGGGCCAAATACAGTAAACGTTGGTTAGAAAATGAATCTTAAGCGATAATAATTTACAGATTTCTCAAAATACCCCCTCTGACCAAAAGGAAAATATAATCTGCACTATGAACGATGTACGGGGAGACTTTTTAGAGCCACCACACGGTACAACACCAGCTGCATTAATATCAAATAAAGATAAAACTGAGATCGTTTTAGAGCAGTGAGTATATTTGTGAGAAAGGTGATGGGTCATACCGCCGTTTCGGCTATTCAAGCCTCTTCAGTGACCCTTTAGATTTGGCAACATGGAGCCAAAGGGAATTGCTGTAATTTTGCAACTTTTAACAGAAAGAGGCTTGTCAAACAAGTCCAACCCTCAGATGAGCAGAAGGACTATAAAAAGGATATGATGATGATATGATCAGTCGACAGACTTAGTAGATCCAAGCAAATAATTGATGGGAAATAATTTAATCGTTGGAAGCTCACCACAAACATAAATTGTCAATTTTTACTTTAAATATATGCATAGGTATGCACTATAGGAATCAAACATGCGTGCGAGCTTAGAAAGAAAGTACAATGACATATATCTTGTATTAATGACATTTATTTTACAACGAAAGTGATATTTATAGACAATTTACAGAATGGACTTTCTTAACTTAACTGATACAGTCTTGAGTATTTAAAATTATTCATGAATATGCTAATTGGCTGTTGTTAATTTATGATTCTTTATGGTGTAGAAATATCAAAGCCACAGTTATCAATCTCATTTAACATTTTACACCATTCAGAGAATGAGATGTGATTTTTTCAAGTGTTTTTGGCAACAAAATAAGACCTTTAATATTCATAAATATGCAAATGAAGTAATTTGCATATTTGAACTCCATTGGAAAGAACAATCATCATGCTTCATTTTGGTATAAATACCGATGTTCTATAATAAACAGGACCTAAATTATAAGCGATTAACTGTATGATCTTTTTACACTAAACTGATAGATAAGGGCATACAAAGCCTTGAAATATTCTAAAATGAATATTCAGGAACATGCTTATTAGCTTTTGTTAATTTATGATAATTTATGGTTTAGCAATATCAAAGCCATAGTTATCCATTTCATTTAACATTTTACATTGTTCAGAAAATAAGATGTTTTTTTCTCTCAATTTTTAGCCAAAAAAGTAAGACCTCATTAATATTCATAAATATGCAAATGGGGTAATTTGCATATTGGAACTTTATTTCAAAGAACAATCATTTAGCTTTATTGTGGTATCAATATTGTTGTTCTATGATGAAAAGAACCTAAGATATGAGCAATTTACTACATGTGCTCCTTTCACAACTGTCGGCCATTTTGTTTCTATAGCGGCCATCTTGAAAATGGCGGAATTTCAAGTGGCCAGGGATCAGAATTTAATGTGTGTCATGTAAAGAACACATGGTGAAAATTTCATGCTTGTATCATCAACTGAAGTATTTTCTCATTAAGCAGCTCCACTATAAATCTAATCTAAACGATTACTGGTTCATTATGCTATATATAGCTGGAGCTATATAAAGGAATGGCCTTTACCTATGAGAAAATCATTGATGTCCTTGGTCCTACTAGGATTTCTTATCTGTAATCTGTTCGGAGTGGTGTTATCCAAAAATGATACTACTTTGGACTGACTGTGATCTTGACATGGTGACATGGGTGTAGACGCTAATGTACGTGCACTTTAAAACCATAATAAATTTGACAATTAAATTTTTAAGCCCATAGATGTTTAGTTTCATTGCGTCGCGCCTACGAGCAAAAATATTGTCAAGAGCCTGTAGATTGATGTAATGTGCAATGCAGAATAAAAAATGCGATCAATCAAGGCATTTAATACAATATGTAAATTATGTTTATGGTTGGTTATGTATCAGAAATTAAATCTTGGGGCTTTCTAATTGAACAACAGTGTCATCAATTACAATTTTGATTTTCAAGAATATCAATTCGCAGCATACAATATACATGTATGTAAAATCATAAAAAGGGCCACATGTGTACATTGGTCAGTGCATATGCTTCAAATGGTGCGATAAACATACAAACCACTTTTAATGCTTGCAATCTCAGTTTCTTCCTGTTAACAAACGGTTCGAATGTAGTATCAGAGAAGGGTAATATGTTTCGTTCTCCGACCATTGACTTTAAGTTCAAATAAAATGCGTCAGCAAAATCAAAAGTAAACCGAAAAAAATCACACAAACAATCCGGAATATGTATATATATATATATATATATATATATATATTTTTTTTTTTTTCAAACCACAAACCTTCTAAATGAAATTTGTCATCAAACCGCAATAAAATAAATCATGGCTTCAAACTACCAAGGGTAACATTACGAAAACATGCCCATGTAATATACAGAGATTTTTAAAGTTGTAAAAAAAATGAAAATTCTTATTTTTGCTCAAAACATAGATTGTGGGTACATGTTAGAACCGCCTCGCCGAGGCGGTTCTAACGAGTACCCACAATCTATGTTTTGGAGCAAAAATAAGAAAAATAGGTGTACCCCTGCATATCCCAGTTTTACTTCATAAAAAAGGGGTTTAAGGGGGTATATATTACACGGACATGTTTTCGTGATGAATATCCTACAGCAATGTAATCAATGCAAGTAACATCAGAAATGCACATCCCTAAACGTCATATTCATCTTTACAGCGTTATCAAAAACATTTTTTCTACTTTGAAATGGTCAAAGGGAGACGATAATTTGAGGTCTGGCTATCTTAAAAGATAGAAATTTACCTTTGCAGTTAGTTGCCCCTCACTCAATATGCCGTGGTATTAAGATCAGCAGTCTGACAAAAGCGATGGGCGATAGTAATACCTCGGGCCTTCTGAAAAAATAAAGAAAAGCTATAAGATCAGGAACAAGTAGAATCAAACCAAAGTTCCAGGCAACTTTGTATCAATGTACTCTAAAACGGAATGTACCTACACTTATTCAGCTTTACAGACCCTAAGTATAAAGCACTTTTGGGACTAAATAATTCTCAATTTACATTTTTTCAAGTGATTAGGTAGACTCTACATTTAACTCACACTTAATTAACTCTTTAATAAATTTTATAGCAGCTTTTTCACAGTCTGCCAAACCTGAAGCGTCCAAATAATCTGCTGACTTCTTTCTGAGGTCATGACGAAGTCAGGTCACTCGTCTGCACCTGTAAATACCCTAAAATTGAAAAACAGAAAATGATGAATACTGTATAATATCGATTTGCCAAGCAATCAACGTAAACAACACGGGGAAAACGAAAACATTTCGTCAGTCAAACATATTTAAAGTCAAAACATCACTGCTCAGCTGCTCATTCGGCTTACGATATGTTTCATGGTATAAGTGCCTGATTGTTAGTTTGTTTTTTCCCTTCTCGGTTTTTGGAGTGAGAATCTCTTTCTGATTGCGCCTTTTCCTGATCTTTGCCTACTTGTACCTTTACAGGTATAGTGCATGTGCCGTAATAACGAGCACAAATTTTACACTCCTAATGATTCTGTCTCTAAACGGAAGGAACCCACAGTTTCCAAGTTTGGAATGTCACTGACATAATTATATTTACCCCATCGGTCAAAGAAGCATATACCCTTCTGCAAGTAGCTCATAATGTCACGAGCCTTTGGAAATATAAATATTTTGTTTTAATTTTTAATGTACCAAAATTTAGAAAATATACCAGAAATCAATTCGTATTGATGTAAACTTTTTAACTTACATAACTTATCACCCTACCATACCCCATCATCAGCAAAATATATTTACACTGATGAATGTTTTAACCCCAGTTAGACCCCACGTAAGTGGTCTGCTGACCTCAGGTTTATTTATTCTGATCAGCAGTTTGATTTATTCGAAATGAGGTCCTTTTCATGCCCTTTGATGCATAAAACATTACGACTGCGACCTCCCCTGGGCATTAGCAAATAATAATCACTCTAGTCTTCGCCATTTTCTTCCATTTTAAAGTTGTCCCTTAGGTCAAACATGTACTCAGAAATTATTGTTAATTAACGAATTGCTAAGAATCGCTAGGCATGCCGCTGCTTAAGAAATATTTCCGCGGAATTAAGAAACTCCCACTAATGGATGGAATGGTTCCTTTTCATCAGAAAATGCCGAAGTATTGTCCATAATTGGTAAAAATTGCTCATCTCATTAAACGTTTCCATGGAAACCAGTATTGACACAGTCAGACAATTTCATCAATCCGGCATCCCTTAAGATTAGCTATCATGCATGCCCTTATCCTTGATGGCATTTCATTGCCGGTGCATATGGCAGAAAAGAGCTGATTCATGCAAAAGCAATTCCAGACCTTGACTCTTTGGCCAACAATTTGCAGGATGTTTTCTGGGTCAGGATTTTGATCCCCGAGAAAACCATAGTGGAGGGAGTTGTTCCGCTTTAGCAAATTTCATATTATATTTACAGAATCAAATTCCTTATATATATGTGCATATATGAAGAAAATGTACTGATCTGAAAATTTTGGTGATCTTGTCCTTAAAGTTTAGCTTTTATTTGGTCACAGGTTAAGTAAATTAAAACACAAACTCATTTAGCCAAGTGTTGTAATCATCATTAAGGTTTAAGGATGTTCGCTGCCAATGAAAAAGTATTCAAACTTTTTTTCTAACCACTCTTTTTTGATTCCAAAATACAACACAAGACATTTGAAAACAAAATAAATATAGGGTAGTGTGCATTTTTTCAAGCTACAGGCCTCTGAATGAGACCTCTGAGCACCATGTTTTAAATTTGGTAAAATTAATTTAATTTATAATTCTTTGAAACATACCTGTCTTGTACAAAAATACACCTAGAATGCTTTCAAAAGTCATAATATTTACGTAGCGCAGACAATATTGGACCAAAAGCATAGAAAAATTTGCAACTTTGAGTGGATGACAAAATTTTACGATTCCTTTTCTAACCCTACCCCCATACTTGAAAAGTCGGAAAAAATCAATATTTTGAAATGTACCAAACCCATATTTGTTGATTCAAACTTTTTCTTGTATTTTCACACAACATAGAACTTGGTAATGTTGTTCGAATAAAAGAAAGAAAAATATAGGGTAGTGAGCATATAAGAGAGAACCAACAACTTGAAAATCGCCATTTTCGACCTTTTTTCGGCTGTTTTGTTTCTAAAAGCCCATTTCATAAAACCACCTTAAATTTTAAAACCAGCACACCAAAGACACAAAAAATGACTTAGAATACCATGTACACATATACTGCTGCTAAAATAAACATCGAACTAGAGCAATTAATTTGAAGATGTGTAATATTCAAGTTTAATCTACCCTATCCCCTAAATTTTACTGACAACTAAAATTGTCTGAAAAGTTGCAGAAAATGGGGTGAAAAAATGAAGTTTCTTAGATTGACAATTATCATGGCTCATTCGATGCATATCATCAATATGTATCTAAATATAAAATATTAGGAAAATATCTGCAACCGTTTACGAGATATTCAAGAAAAGAAAAACCGGAAGTTCCGAAATGTCAAATGTTAGCAGCGAACATCCTTAAATAAACATAAATACAAAATGTACTGCAATGGTGTACGAATGTTTAATGCCTGTAGAATTTTACACTGCTTCGAGAGGAACTACGTGTATCGTGTTTTTTTCTGTAGCATAATCCCTCATTTGTACATTGCTGTCCACATTGTACATGTGACTTTCATCAGTTTGTTGCACGTGTCATCCAATTTATCATTTTCAGATCCAATGCTTTTTATTAAACCAATTAGAGGTAATTAACATGGGCAAACAATTTTAATAACACTCTGAATAAGCCATGAAATGCGGCGAAAAACTTTCCTTTTGGGGTTCCAACCAGGTCCTAATGTACCTACAACCGGCGAATTGCACAGCTTTAAAGATGGTCAGAGGAGATTCAGGTCGAGGAAATCATCTACTTGCGTTTACCGTGCGTCCTGTCTTCGCCTCTGATCTTTGCTTCCGATTAGTAAATACACAAAATGAGCTTTCTCATTAAGCGACTCATATTGGGACTTTGCTTTATCCATTAATTATGTTTTGACACCAGCCTAAGACTCCTGTGTTATTGGGGACTGATTAAACTTCATTTTTATGGCTTTGCGCATTATAAAAATCAGTCGCAACACAGGAAACGTTCTACTTGGCACGTGCCTAGTATTTTGAGATATTTTGGTATCTTGACATAGAAAATGAATTACATGTTCTTCTTAGTAATTGACATGTATGCACAAGAGAGCCAAACTAAGCAGACTTTATAAAGTCTCAAAATACCCTTTATCTTTTTTTGACATTGGCCCAGAATAAAAATGTCCCTGTCGTGACTCAAAACATTGGCTTGGAAGCTGAGTCACGTCACGGACAGATGTTTGTCACTGACAGTTAATGTTTTATAATCGCAAAATCAATATACACTCATTCTCTCTTCACGCCTTTTTATGCAACACTCGCTGCTCTCGCAGATTCGCAATAAATTAAAAATGAAAATAGCAATTTTGAAAATGCAATGCCAGGTTTTCAAGCTGTTTAATATTCTGTGAAACAGTTTGTGAGCAATAAAAATGAAACTATCAACTTTAAAAAATGTGGTTGATAAATGACATCAAAATATTTCAAAATCAAAGTTTGCATTTTGTTCATATTTTATTCAGTCAGATAATCACTAACGTTGGGCACTGTTTGCGACTTTTGGCATTTTTCGACGTTGCCAAACACACCAAAACTAGAAGTGTATCATTTCATTTTGTTATAAAATGGCAAGATAAGCTTTCAGCAATGTTTATTTGTCGTCAGTCTTTTGAATGTACATGTACATCTTGCTTCTGTTATATCTGAAAATTGTCTAAATTCCAAAAGAGTTCCAAAAGAGTACAATAATGAGATATGTTTTTGATCGGGAAAGGGTATATTAGATGCCACCTTTACGTTTACATGAACATAAACAGGAAATATGAGATACCATACAATCTTCAATATTTTAGTGCTACCATTCAAAAGTAAAGAGGAGTTCTAGAAATGAAGAAAAAATAACCGTAAATATCAAGACTTTTTCTCCAGTTCTTCAACAAGCCCGTTCGCTTGCAGCAATTATAGTCATTTAAGTCGCTTTAATTACGCGACAAGCCATAAAGGATGTGTATTGAACAGACGCTAACTGTACTTTTGCATGACTGGCAGCATCTTGAATACCTAGTCAAGAATTAAAGTAAAAATGGGAATTAATTTTGAAGAAATTATATCCGCGTCGCGAGAGACCTCCTGAAAGGATAACAATACAAACGGATTGTTTCATATCGATTAGGGAAAACAGCCGGGGAGATATTATATTTCGAGAAAAGGGAGATAATTCAAAGAAAAAGAGACTTTGCATAATTTTAAATAACGTTTGCAAACACATGGCATACATAATCACAAAAATATTGAATTTAGATACAGACATGTAAACTTTAAGGGTCACAAAGACAGCCAAACTGAAAATATATTACCTGATACAATTGTAAATTGCTCGCTCGGCACTGCCTCCCATTTGCTATGCCTCGCGTCATGAAAAGAGATAATCAGCTTATCGTTACAAAATGTTACAAAGCCTGAACCAACTCGGAAAAGAATACACTTAATTGAGACTTGGAATGGCAAAACACGCATTGCGCTTACGCTAACGTCAGGGACACGCAACTGTCTATCGATCCACGCTGCAGGAGCGTGACTGAGTTTCGTATCCTTTTCCCGGATCGTAAGTCGTACCTCTTGTTTCTGTGTGTAACTTTTGAACTTTTCTGTGCCCAAGGCAGACCCATTTACGTGAATAGGTTAGTTTTCGCAAGCTCGCACGCCCTAAAGACCGCCATTCTTTTGGCGATGCTTAATTCTGTAAAAGGACACCATAAGTGCCTGATCTTGGCTTCAACTGTCGTTTAAAGCAAGGCTGCATGGCATGATAAATTGGCCGGTATTAACGTTTTAATTTCCGGAATGGGACACTGATGTTGCTGCTGCTTATAATTAGAATAGATGCTTTTTCAAGATATGCCACATTAGTCACTTTTATGCAAATTGAATGGCAGTTTCCCTAGAGGCAAACTGTTTTAGCAAATTAAAAATACCTGTAACGGCTGATCTGAATCAATTTTTATTGTAATTTATTTAAAGAAATCAATATTAGACCCATCTTATCTCAATTGTTCTCATCTTAAGCCAATAAATAAGAAATGCTGTTGAAAATATCAAACTTAATGCTTAATTCCTAGAAAAATGATATGGAATTATTTAACCTGTGTCTGACGCGATTGTTTTATGTTTTATTTCTTGTGGGAAATGGTCATTCTATGGCGTTAGAAATCTCATTTGATGCGTTTCTGCTTGCATAGAGAATTGTTCTATTTTTTAACTGAAATGAAACCAATACATTGTCATAAATGGATGAATGTCACATGATCTAAATAAACAACATTTCCTTTAATCCAATCCCTACAAGCCATGGGGTCTCAGGTTACTGAATTTATCTTGATCTTTGCTTCACCCTGTGAATATTTCTCTTCATCCTGGTGACCTATGGCATCAGTGTTCCAAAATAATCGCTCATTCTCTTCTAGCCCAATAAATGGGTGCAGGTTCACTATAAGGAACGAGGTGGACTTTGGTACCTTTGGCCTGCAAAAACCTGTGACACATATTTAGTTTTGATTTAAGACATAAAATCTTTCATTCAAAACACATACCGACTCATCTATTGGCTTTAAAAAGCAAAGAGAGTCGGATAAAAGCATTAAATAAATATCAATTTAAGACATATAAACAGCAAATTATTTAAGTTGAAGAAATTGCATCTAAATACAATCTATGAAATATATGATTGAATAATTTAGCTATTTGTTGAACGTAATTTCCCCATAAAAAGCACGCTCTGTATCCTTTGAATTCAAAAGAGTATAATTTCACACCACAATGATCAGGCACACGCCATACGTATACAAATATCAAAGTAAGTGATATAAAAAGTCTCGTCTTTATAAGGGGTATGTTTGTATGAATAGGCGACATATTACATACATAAAATGTAGACGCCAGCTGCCGTTTTAACACGTGGCTACAATATATCAACTCAATCAGCGAAAATCGGAGCCCATATGTCGCTTGTAATCGCCACCCAAACCCATTTATTGAAAATCTATACTTTATTCGTATCTTGTGGCACTGTAAAATGCAAATTAGCACCATCGCGGAAAAAACTATTTGACATGATCCATCCTAAAAACGCACGACATTCACGAGTTCCAGAATTAAATGACGAGACACATGCAGATAGGGATGCAAACAAAAGAGAAGCCACTGACTTTGAGAGAGAAATACGCAGATACCAACGCTTGGAAATCAAGTGTTGGTATAACATCGCCTATACTATTATATTATTCGAAGTGTTGTTAAATGCAAACCAATATTGTAAACAATATTCTAATTATCTAATAATTATCTACCAATTATGCCAATATTTGTAAAGTTATCTTTTTGAGCTTATGTTAAATCCTCACATACCACACACAGCTTACATGAACATTACGGAAAGGTACAGCGATGGGTACAAAAGTAGCATCTACATACGCGATACCGATTATTTGATACGACAGTTTCCCAGAAGTACGCGGTTAAAAACTTGATGGAACAGCTTCATTTTGCTAACTTTTTAGGGGTCACTGACGAGGCTTTAGTAGCCAAAACCGCGGTATGGCATATCTCTTTTTCTCATTGATGCTTTTACTGATCTTAATGAATCGCAGGTTTTATTGAAATTATTAGCATTTTTGCGTCTGTTTGCTGCATCATGTTCTTTTGGACTGTTTTATTCTATAGCGACCGATGCATTGCTTTTTGCTAGATTAAGCTATTATTCAAAACTTTGGTGGGTGTTAAAATCCCTTGGTTCTTTCTATCTTTCAATCCTTGTATAGGTCTTAGTTACTATCGTTAATTTTGCCTTATTAGAGAAGATTCATTCAGCATTACGAAAACTTGCCCATATAATATACAGAGATTTTTTTCACCTGTAAAAATTGAAAATTTCATCAGAAAATTTTTGATATTTTTCTTATTTTTGCTCAAAACATAGATTGTGGGTACACGTTAGAACCGCCTCGCCGAGGCGGTTCTAACGAGTACCCACAATCTATGTTTTGGAGCAAAAATAAGAAAAATAGGTATACCCCTGCATACCCAAGTCTTACTATATAAAAGTGGGGTATAGGGGGGTATTTATTTCACGGACATGTTTTCCTGATGAGTGAATCATAATAATGATAAGTTTGATAATACTAAAGAGGCCTATATAGTTTCACCTTAGAACAAACTATCCATAATATGACAGCTGGCACGAGACACATTAAAATCTCCATTTACATAAATTATATGGACAAATCATCATAATATACTGAATATTTAATTAACAAGCTTAAACGAGTAGCTCAACCAACACGATCAGTGATAAATGACAGCTGTTGTTGCCCTCTGTATCCTTGAAACACCATCCTCAAAGGTTTAGACATTGTCCGACACAAGTTCTTCCGGGCATCCATAGGGGGTGGAAGCTGAAGACGGAGGAGATGATAAAGAAGACGATGATTAGGGTGCTTGAATAAGCCTTAATAGAGACGGGGTTCTTGAATATGTACTGAATCACGGTGGTTGTAATCACAGCGAAGAACATACATGTTATCAGATTAAGTATAGAAGGCGAGCTAGAACGGTACTCTCAGCAGACCACGTACGAGGATTGGAACCACGGAAAACTGACTGAAGTACTCCAGCTATTTTCTTTACTTACCATTCCAATGCCTTTTCTGTAGTGAATTATCTATCTGCTGTCGACTATGTCTACTTCTCTGTCATGCCCGTCATCTTCGGTTTTACTGAGTTGATTCTACCTTGCTGGGAAAGAGCTGGTTATCCGGCTCGTTATACGTATTGTTTCATTCTGTGCAATGTATTGTCATTTCTTTCTTGGTGTCTGTGTTGGGATTTGAATTTAATTAGCTAAATTCTTGGACTTTTATCCTTTCTTCAGAAGCTTTTCACTCTTAACTGGGCGAAAAGTTAATAAAACTCATAGATTCAATTAACATATAGGACCATGTATTTGCTGACTAAACACTATTTGTAGTAGATGGTACAGGTACTTATTATCGCTAAATACTATCAAACAGGGACACATATTTCTCGTTTGAGTAATAAGTACTGTGGCTCCCCGGCAAACCAAGTATGAATGAAAATTTGTTGAAAACTGTCATTGGATTTATTAATGACGATCATAAAAGCCAGAAAAATATCTAAATTCACACATCACAACTTTACTAACATACCAGTCGGTGAGTCACAAGATACATACCAATATTGTATTGTTTGCTATTATAATAGGCGGCCCTATAGACTATCTAACACAATTTAGTACCATTATGTATATATAAACGAATTTGTTAGTCATTGCAAACAGTTAAAATCTTTCGCTTTGAGCACGTTATTTAACCCATACATAAATAAAACCACAAGATCGGCTAGATTTCAAGGCTTTCTGACTCACTATCTAATTAGTACAACTTTTTCCAGTGCAGTCTTGAAATTAAGTAAGTAGGTCAATATGACATGGACTGTCGTTGAAGACCGCCTGACCGATTATGTGGCCTGAACGCAAGGTTTGAACATGAAAGTACAACAACTATTCCGCGACTTTCATGAAAACTGTTCAATCTTTGCCTTTCGGTCAAGGGTGTGACCTTCAAATCTTTGGAATCACCTTTGGTGACATCAGACACCAAATCAGCATTTACTTACATACTTACTTACTTGCTTCAGTATTAGTTGGTGGAGTTGTTCTTGCTATTGAAACTGAACATAACGTGTAATATCAACTTGACTGGTACATTTTAGATAAGTAAAAATATTTCAAATCACATCAAATAAAATCTGTTACGAAGGAGTGAACAAATTAAATCTAGTAACAATTGTTACCTAACGGCTGCCACAACCATGCACACATGTGTTACACAACATTCATAAATTTTATCAATGCGTCCGTTAATTAACGTTACCTCATTTGCATTTTCTGTCACAGAAGGTAGAGGTATTAATAGTGAAAATTGAAAACTGGTCAAAGGGAGATAACTGTATTTTGAGTAAATACATACTATAGAACTAATGAGGAAAGCAAACTGAGCATTTTGTCTGCAAGTCGCTACCACCGTGTGGCGGGACATTCAGATGCTCCCAAACATCCAACTCAACCCATATTTGACGAATGGATTTTCCCATCATTAACAATTGGATGAGTCCACTTTCATTTTTAGGGGTGTTATGAGTGATTTTCATTTTTTACCTCATTTTTCGATGAAAATTCTTTGTACAAACAGAATAGCCCCAGATGGGACGCTGCGTTTTGTGGCGTCACATCTGGGGCTATGCCGTTTGCCTTTGTCGCACAAAAAGGACGCCAGGCTTATATGAGTTAAAGAGAAAGCATCGTATATATTTCGTGGAACAAACGCTTCGTTTTTATTGTATTTGTACCAGGTATTTAAACGGATATTTTTGTACGAAATCTTAGGCTGTGAGGTATATGGCAGCTATTTAGACAGGGGAGACACTGATCAAAGGTCCATTGAATAAAATAAACATGCTAAAAAGGAAAAGGAAACGTTTAACTTATTATGATTGCAAAATATTTATACAAAGATATGTAACCTGACCGTGCACTAAATGATGACACTGACACAATTCAAACCCGTGCCGATCCTACTAACTAGCGAATGAAACGTTAACAAAGACCGTGAAATTGAGCGTAAGGACTGACTGGGGTAAGCCACAAAGCCTTAACGTAACAATGAGTCTATCGTTTTTATCGGGTAATTTCCTAGGTCAAATTTCACAGGCCCTTTAGAAACTCTGTGAAATAACTGGGTTAGCATGACAAAGTTTTATTTTGCTGTCTATGCAACTTTTCTATAAGCATAAAAGGGTCAATGTTAGAGCTGGGATGGCACTAAGTACATTGTCACTTGAAATTTATCATGCTCAATTTAAACTTATATAGTAGTTTACATCAGGAAAACATGTCCATGCGATGAATTCCCCCTCAAACCCCACTTTTATATAGTAAACTGGGGTATGCAGGGGTATACCTATTTTTATTATATTTGCTCCAAAACATAGATTGTGGGTACTCGTTAGAACCGCCTCGCCGAGGCGGTTCTAACGTGTACCCACAATCTATGTTTTGAGCAAAAATATGAAAAATATCAAAAATTTTCTACTAACCTCTTCACAGTAACGATTAGAATTCTTTCAATATTCCTAGTGTCCTGAAGGTCAGTCTTCGTGGTGCCATGCATGTATAATGTACATGTTTTATCGGTTGGCTCTTTCACAAAAGCCAGCAACCGATTCAGTAGGTGCCATATCAGTATATATTTTGTGTGCATTTGTTGTTTTGCCAACGACGTTTAAATGACCGTTCGAACTGTAATACATACTTCGGTTTTCTCGAATTTCAGACTTCTGAGACAGAAAACTGACCATAATTACCCGGAATCCAACGTCAACTTCTTTCACGTCGTCAACATGTGCCAAGCCTTCCAACCGTTTCTGACATTCTATCAATGTCGTTGATCACTGATGGCACTTTACCTGTTTGTATGTGAAGCTGCAGGGCGACCCCTTCAGGTCAATCAAGTATCAGGCTATGATTGACCAGGTCAGGGAGGTTTTTCAGATTTTTATCCACAGATTGATTAATTGGTGTCGATATTAAGAAACCCCAACATTTTTGCATGTGCGAAAACAAAGGCGCAGATCAGCTTCGCAGTAACTGCGAAGCTGATCAGCGCCTTTCTTTTCGCTACACGGATAGTACACTTCCTCTTATTTCTAAATCTAAAATTTCCAGCTTAAAATCATCTTCTGTGCTTGTACAGCTCGGTTTGTGTCGGGCCTGTTCGAAAACCACATAGTTGGTTTTCTCATGTTGTCGATGGTGATCTTATCATAACAATCACCGCCTCTAATTGGCAGTGGCAGTGAAATGAACATCGATTTGCATGCCTGTCATTGGTTGACAGAGGTCAGCTGATTTATTCCTGGGATTTGTGACCTGTCACTCACTATTGTAACTCAATTCATTTAAAGGCTTTACAAAACGGGGCTATAAAATTGAGATTACTTTTTTGCAAGGACTGGTCAAGCAGAATTTTAAATGTGCCCCAAAAGGAAATGAGACAGTTTGGGTTTTTATGACGGTCATTTTCGTTTTCAGAAATCGGAGATATTTGATTAATTGATATTGGGTTTACCACTATCATTAGGTCTATTATCCAAAATGGGTAGCTATAAATCGACATTAGTTTGACCAAAGATTCGACAAGGGTCATCTAGAGACCGATCTCTCTCTCTCTCTCTCTCTCTCTCTCTCTCTCTCTCTCTCTCTTACACCCCCACCACACAGAGGACTATTCTGATGCCACTGACATCCTACATGTATGATCAGCTAAAGAAACAATTAAAATTGATGGTGCTGTACTGACTTATCAATGGGATGGCCATTTACGTGCTTATCAAATCAAAGACATTAAGGGATACTTTGCTCCAAGCAGAACATACCAGAAGCACGTTTGATCATTTGCCATCTATCATGCCACCACTCCATTGACATTTGACCTTAATTTGTCCTGCCGATAACTTATTTAATGCATTTCCAGTAAAAACACTAAGATTACATTAGAGACAGGAGACATCTTGGCTTCTCTCTGGTGATGCTTCATGTGTAGTGGACTCGGTTTCTTTCGAAGGTGTTAACTGAAATACAATGTATGTGCTTGTTCAAACAATGTCAAAATCTATATGTGCTACTGATCTGAAAATGCTTTCTGTGGAATCTAGTCTATAAGGTTTCGCTACCTCTCTGCGCAATCTGTTTGGAGTATACATTTAATAACCAAGTCGGAAAAATATTGCCCTTTCGTCGGATTAACTTTCATCCAAGACAGCTTGTTAATGAGCCCATACATTAACCTTCGATCAAGTCAAAGGTCACATGACTTTGATCACATGTCAGTCGTGAAATTGACATTTACAAGGGTGCCCAGAATAAACTGCAATTTGTCACTGTAACTGCACATGCATGCAATCCCTGGCTGAACATGGCAGCCATTGATTTGTCATCTGGGAACAATTCTCACTGATAAAATGATGATGTTACATTGTACATGTATGTGTCATGCCAGAAATATTTAGAGAGAGAGAGAGAGAGAGAGAGAGAGGGAGAGAGAGAGAGAGAGAGATTATAAATAGACATGCTTATATTACACAAAAAACAGACAGAGACAGACAGACAGACAGACAGACAGACGGATGGCCGGACGGACGGATCAACGTATTATTATTTTCATGAAAAAGAGAAGAGAGAAAGATAAAGGAAAGACTAAAGAAATACATGTAGCAAGTAGGCATACAGATAAGTATGCAGACCTGAATGTCGTTTCCACTCCGGTTCTTAGCAGAGGTATAACGAAACACCGAAGGAAATTTACATGTACCCTTTCTAGTTAGCACAGTATATGGAGGGTTAATCAAGTGCTAACTTGGAACATGCTGCCACACACAAATTGATCATGCTGATAATACTTCTTACTTTCTTCTTCTTTGATTTTCAAAGATAAATTAATAAACGTGAACATATGATACCAAGAACTATAAAGGGGTGCAGAGACCCTAATTTCTGTTATCGTTAAGTTTACTTTCATCTACAAGCTATCAGCTGTTTCAGTTGATAAAGCATGGAATTATTTTTGATGAGCGATTGAAACGATAGGCGTTTACATGGAATCGCGATATTTAGAACTTTGAACTAACTTGTTTGCAACTGATGATTTTTTGATAACATTTTGTCATCTTATTTCAACATCTGGTTTCATGTATCTCACTGTAAAATATTCTACTTAGTTGAACATCATTCAGAAACATACCTAGTTTGCTTAATTGTTTGTTTGTTTTGGTTTTTACTTAACGTCCCATTCAACATTGTTTCAGTCATGTCGGGACGACTGTTTCTGGTCTGTATTTTGGTATGAATATTGGGGAGCTGAGGCGAAAAAAGGCCATTTATTTTCAGGGAGCTGGGGAGCTAGTGAGAATTAAGATATTAAGGGGAGCTGGGAGCCAGCAAAACACTTTGTGCGTTTTAGGGAACAAGTAGACCATTCCATATCTTCAATAAAATAGAATGACTTAATTATGACTATGCAGTGGAGCAGCTAAAGGAACAAGGAAAACATTTTTGGGGACAGTGGAGAAATTTAATGTTTGTTTAAGACAGCAGGGGGTGGGGGGGGGGGGGGCGGGGGGTTTGGGGTAAAATGTTTTGACATTTTTATACGACGCGTAATATGTTGTGACAATTTTTCGACAGTGCGTCTTAGAACGAAAAAAACTGATCGTTCTCCATACTTTCGATGTTGTCAGCTGTTGAGACAAAATCACATTGTAGTCGTCGGAAATAAGAAGACTAAAAACTATGGCGGCCAGAATCAAAATGACACTATTTGGACAGCACGGAACGGAGACGGAGTGTGTTTTGTATCATTTACCGCAATATGCAGACAAAGAAGGTTTTCTCGTACCATGCTGAAATTAAGATAATGCTGTGACCCATGCGTCCCATATCAAGCTGCCCGTGACCCCTAGATCCTGTGCTCGCTTGACCACTAAGGCCAATAGTTGACCGGACCACCAACCTGTGGCTTTATGAACCCTGTCTTTAGAAAACTTGGTTTTCGTAAATAAAACAATATGGACAAGTGAGCTGCGCTACCGCATTTACTGGTCAGCGCTGCTGTCACTGGGTAGACTCTTCAGCCAGTAGTCCGTTTCTGGTTCAGTACAGCCCCGTTGTGTCCTTTATTTGTTTCTTAATTTGTTCAAAAGCCGAAAACTACATGTTTTCCCTACCAACATTCGTTTTATGATGACCATGTGATTATGTCCATCACTCACTGACCACTGTGGTTATATGTTTATAGCAGGTCAGTTGCCCAACCTGTCACCTCCCAGGGAGTAGGGCTCTGACACTGACCTAATACTGACCAAATATAACACCTATTGAATAGGGGATGCCACTTCATAAAACCAATGGAAAGACTCGACAAACAAACGAAGACCCAAGCTATTCTGTGACAGACACCAAGTGCAGTTAGAATTTACATACGTTCAACACGTTTCTTGATCAGACAAATGCCCAATCATGCAAGGGACATAAGCCAAGATGAGATGCAGTGGTGGTGTGTGTCCTTTTTGCTGTTTTGTCACATATGAGCCTGTGTGTGAGAAAACAAACAATTTGGATTCCGACCAGGTCCGACACAAACCGGGCTATACAGACACGGAAGATGGTTACAGGCTTGAAATTTCAGATTTACGTAGAAGAGGGATTGTACTATCCATGTAGCGAAAGCAAAGGCGCTGATCAGCTTCGCGGTTACCGCGAAGCTGATCTGCGCCTTTTGTTTTCGCCCAAGCACTTTGTTGGTTTTCCCAAGCAGTGGCTCATATCTACATTAGTAAATACAAGGGTAAGTCTTTCGTTTCTACCAGATGACCACATTGCCACAAACAAATCATCTTCGATAAGCGTCTTAGGTCCCTTAAATGCGACGTTGATCTTGAAAAAAGTAAAAGTAGGCTATGATCAAGAAATGGCGAAATCAGAAAGAAATCCCCACTCTAAAAACAGGAGTGGGAAAAAACTAAATAAACAAACAGGTACATATACTAAGAAAACATATAGTAAGCCGAATGGGCAGGTATTTTCCCAATAGGTGGCCACTCAGTTACCCAAACATAACCCAAAATCCTGAAAACATACATAAGGTGCTGACAGCACAAAAATTCAACACCAAGACATAAAACAATAAGAACCACCACAACCTTGGGACTATCAGTAATATAAAATTACTGGCGGGCTTAAAGCCATAACCTCACCCTCAGCTTCTATAGTGGTTCACAACATTTAGTTCGCTGTTCGGTCCTCGTGGCGAATCTCTAACTAGTCAATGGATCATCAAGGACAAACAAATAAATCATGATAACCACCATGATGAATCAAAAACGAGGACTCACAGATTCAGTAAGCTGCCCGACGATGGCGACCCCTGGGCGCCGAATAACTAAATGAAATCCAGAGCAAAAGAATAACAACAGGTGAACCCCGGTGGGCTAAGCAACAGACAAGAAGCTCCGGTCCAACCAACTAGTATAGGTAATTTCTTCAAATTACATAGATTCCAGATTCAAGTTAAAACAGATTCCATGATGCAGTGTGGATAACGAAAGAGAATGCCCTATTACGAGGGTTGTTTCGGGGCATAGTTAGAAAGCGTTTGGAGTCGGAAAACAATGTCGCTTTGGCTGTCTACGTCACGATCAACTGTTTCTCGTCCAAATTATATATATAGGCCCGTGCATGGGAAAACCAACAATTTGGGTGTCCGACTAAGTCCGACACAAACCAGACTGTACAGTCACAGAATAAAGCTAGAAGCTTGAAACTTTGGATATAAGTAGAAGAGGAATTGTACTATCCGTGTGGAGAAAACAAAGGCGTGATCAGCTTCGCAGTTACTGCGAAGCTGATCTGCGCCTTTGTTTTCGCCTATGCAGACTGTTGTTTTTCTCTTGCGGCGGCTCAGCTGGGATCCTATGTTCAGTTACGACAGAAGGTGTGACTCGGTAAGTATCCCGGTGAGATTTTGATGATAGGGTTGCCACGACTCCATGAGACAGCACTTATGTTGACACTAAGCCACTTAACTCATTCATCGGTCAAGAGTGCAAAAATGTCACCCTTTGAAAAAGCTAAAGTTATGAGTTGGGCGTTCAGTCGGTTTTTGGAATAAATCAGCCTGCTCATTTTCGGCCTCAGATGCAAAATATTAAGCGAGACCGAAGCTAATTGCTTAGAATACCAGTTCTTTTCTAATATTTCGAAACTAGATGCAATATATTATATAGTCTGGTCATTCAAACGCTATTGGTCAAAGGGAAAGAATCCGAAAATGATCAAGATAGCAATGTCTGTAATTAAGGAACAGTTTTGAAATTGAATGAATATAGGTCCAAACGTCAGATCGATAGACGGAGGGTTCGAACCTCACCAGAGAAGATTCTTGTAAGCTTTATGGAAGCTTTTCTTATCCTTTAAGTTTATATGGCTATGTACAGTGTAGTTTCTTGATTAAAATACTGTTTAAACCAATCTCACTTGTCCCAAATGTGTCCCAGAACAAGTGTGCTGGTTAAAATCTAGCGTTGGATTCATCTCGATACGACTCAAACTACTGACAGCGGCGTGAACCACAAACTATTACACATGGTGAAGTTAGGAAGTTCTGGGTTCGATCCCGGCTGTTACATGTCTGATATGTGGGTGACTATGTTCCAACATTACATATATGTACCGACCAGGATCAAACCCAGAACCTCCTGTTTGATAAGCAGATGCTATCGATTAGACACCGCAGCGACCGGTAAGCAAACAAAGTCATAGACATCTGGGCCCAGTTGTTCAAAACTTCGTTAGCTTAACGCTGTCGTTAAGTTCTTAATTTGTTACCTATATATCAACTTCAAAAGCAAATACACTGTTATTTTTTGTTGAAAAAATGTGAGAATCCTTTGGTTAAAATCTAGCGTTGGATTCATCTCGATACGACTTAAACTACTGACAGCGGCGTGAACCACAAACTATTACACATGGTGAAGTTAGGAAGTTCTGGGTTCGATTCCGGCCGTTACATGTCTGATATGTGGGTGACTATGTTCCAACATTACATATATGTACCGACCAGGATCGAACCCAAAACCTCCTGTTTGATAAGCAGATTGCTATCGATTAGACACCGGTAAGCAAACAAAGTCATAGACATCTGGGCCCAGTTGTTCAAAAAGGATTCTCACATTTTTTTCAACAAAAATAACAGTGTATTTGTAATATTGAAATTTTAACAAACACGTTAACTAACGACATTGTTAATTTTGAACAACTGGGCCCTGAACTCGACAAACATGATGACATGATGACATTAGCATGACAGTACATAATATTAATCTAATAGACCATACATATTAACTATGTACACAGGAAGTACATGTAGATACACATGTAGATTTTTCTTTAATCTTTAGACGCCAGTGAAACTTTGGGTACAAAATAACTAAGCAAACTTGACATCTTTTTCGATACATTTAAATTATCAAAATTGAATCACATACTGACACAATTTATAAAGAAAAGAGAGGAAATGACAAAGTTGAAAATTTTGTTTAAAAAATTTGACATGTGTATTTAAACGGTGTGTGGGTAGACACTAATTGAATTTGCGGTTGTGTTAAATGTCTTGAAATTCCGTATTAGCTGTTAAATAGTTTTAAATTGAAATCATTTAACTATTATCTAACAATAAACAATTTGCCACAAAGACGATTAAAGCATTGAAATTTTAAAGAAGGAAATATGATAAAAACTAGACTGGCTCCCATCGTCAAACTTTTGTTTTTATCAGAAAAACATGCACAAAATCTTCTGATGGCTATGTTCTGAGCCTAAGAAGAGGGGTAACTCATACAAGAAAATATTTATGGAGGTTATAGAACATGGTATGATAGGATGATAGTGAACATAGGACGGGGGCCAGTCTAGATAAAAACGTTCAAAGGCTAACTCCATTTCATAATACGTTTTTACATACTTGTGCATCAACAAAACACATGAAATATTCACTCACCCTCACTTTTAGCTCACCTAAGCCGTAGGCTTATCATGTAATATCTTGCAGTCTGGTGGCTGTCAGTCGTATCCAGCAGCATCCAAACTTGGAGATTCAATGGACCAACTGAAGCTACGGAGCTGGGGTTGGAAAAGTAAACAAGTAGCCCAGGGGCAACGATCGCTCACCTGAGAGTCAACAAGTACAGTCACTGGACAAAGTAATTGGGTTTTTTACCATATATGGGTATGGTGGCCATCTTGGTCATGTGACCTTGAAACCCTACTTACATCAGCAGAAGAGCTGTTGTCTGGATTGTGTATCCTCTTTTCTGCCATTTTCGTTCACTTGAAAAAATCATCTAACAAGGTCAGGGTCCTATAATGACCCCCGGGGTGGGCTATATTTGACCCCAGGGGCAAGATTGGCAGGATTTATGTAGAGCTCCACATGACAATGTTGTATATCAAATATACAAGCTTTGTGTCATGCTGTTGCAGAGAAGATTTTTTTTTATATATTTCCATTATAAGTCTATGGTAGATAATGACATGCCTGGGGCGTGGACTGTATGGACCCCAGAGGCACCGTTGGCAGCATTTATAAAGGAGAGTATTATACATTGGTACACACAACATATGAAAGCTCTGGGCCATATGGTTTCAGAGAAGAAGATTTTTTTATGTTTTTCCCATGACGCCTCCGTGGCTGGGCCCGTATGGACCCCAGGGGCACAGTTGGCAGGATTTATAAAAAGGAACACTATACACTGCTAAAAACAAAATATAAAAGCTTTGGGCCTTGTGGTTTCGGAGAAGAAGATTTTTTAAAGTTTTTCCAATGACGCCCCCGGGGTGGGGCCAGTATGGACCCCAGGGGCATGGTTGGCAGGATTTATAAAGAGGAACACTATACATTGCTACAAACAAAATATGAAAGCTCTGGGCCTTGTGGTTTCGGAGAAGAAGGTTTTTTATGTTTTTCCCATGACACCCCCGGGGCGGGGCCGGTATGGACCCCAGGGGCACAGTAGGCAGGATTTATAAAGAGGACCATTATACATTGCTACAAACAAAATATGAAAACTCCGGGCCTTGTGGTTTCGGAGAAGAAGATTTTTTTATGTTTTTCCCATTGTAAGTCTATAGGAGCTAATGACCCCCGGGGCGGGGCCATTTTTGACCCCAGGGGCATGATTGGCAGGATTTATATAAAGGACCACTACACATTGCTACATACAAAATATGAAAGCTTTGGGCCTTGTGGTTTTGGTGAAGAAGATTTTTTTATGTTTTCCCTTGACACCCCCCCGGGCGGGGCCCGTATGGACCCCAGGGGTACGGTAGGCAGGATTTATAAAGAGGACAATTATACATTGCTACACACAAAATATGAAAGCTCTGGGCCTTGTGGTTTCGGAGAAGAAGATTTTTTAAAGTTTTTTCCATGACGCCCCCGGGGCGGGGCCAGTATGGACCCCAGGGGCACGGTTGGCAGGATTTATAAAGAGGAACACTATACATTGCTATAAACAAAATATGAAAGCTCTGGGCCTTGTGATTTCGGAGAAGATTTTTTTTATGTTTTACCCATGACACCCCCCCAGGGCGGGGCCTGTATGAACCCCAGGGGCAAGGTTGGCAGGATTTATAAAGAGGACCACTATACATTGCTACACACAAAATATGAAAGCTCTGGGCCTTGTGGTTTTGGAGAAGAAGATTTTTTTATGTTTTTCCCCATTGTATGTCTATGGGAGCTAATGACCCCAGGGGCGGGGCCATTTTCGACCCCAGGGGCATGGTTGGCAGGATTTATAAAGAGGACCACTACACACTGCTTCATACAAAATATGAAAGCTCTGGGGCTTGTGGTTTCGGAGAAGAAGATTTTTTTATGTTTTTCACATGACGCCCAGCCCCGGGGCTGGGCCCGTATTGACCCCAGGGGCACGGTTGGCAGGATTTATAAAGAGGACCACTATACATTTTAACACCCAAAATATGAAAGCTCTGGGCCTTGTGGTTTCGGAGAAGAAGATTTTTTTATGTTTTTCCATTGTAAGTCTATGGGAGCTATCTGTTGCCATGGAAACCAGAGTTCTGATCCGACATGGCCCAAAACCTTATACAACCTTTCCCCCTCCTCAATGATGCTTTAGATAAAATTTGATCACGATTGGCTTTGTTGTCTTAGAGATATTCAAGTTTGAAAATGAGGACGGACGGACGCACGCTGGCTCGACTGCTGTACTCACCTTGTGAGCCTTCGGCTCAGGTGAGCTAAAAATGCAAATTTAAAAGGTAAACTTTCCCAGTTTGGCTAAGAATTTCACTATTTTTCCCTCAAACCGCCAGAGGTCAGAAAAAGCCCTGCATCTTATTGACCTGATCAGAGTGTCTTTACTTAAAATGTCTATTTGAAGCACTCTGACCAAGAACATATTTATGTATAACTGTTAGCAAAGGTATTCCAGCACGGTCAATGAAACTAGACTATATTCCTTTCAATGATTATAGTCATGTGAAAAGTAACTTTGTTCCTTGGAACAATGCATTCATGTGGAAACGTCATGTAAATATTGAAAGTATTATAATTACCACATCTAAGGCCAAAAAAAATAAATAAATGTTTCTCAGGCCCCGCAGCATCTCTTTCAGACCCACCGCATTACCCTTTTTTATTGTTCAAAATAAAAAAAAATACAGAAACCACCGCATTTGTCTTGAAACCTTCACTCTTGTCACAGTCACTTTTTTCCGCTCGCGGTTTTCAGAAAAACGACTGCGCATGCAGTCTGCGCATGACGGCTAGTAACACGGTATTTGTTGACACGGTTCCGGGACATTTCGAGCCTTCACCAAAGGACCGAACTGCTTCGTCAAGTATTCACCAATTTTGCATTATCGGCTGGTTTCCTGCTGACAAAAAATCAATATTGGAAACACAGGTAACCAGAACCCCCCTGAGGGGGGTTTCTGGTTACCTGTTTTTCCAATATTGATTTTTTCTAAGCTGGGAACCAGCGGATAATGCAAAAAAGGTGAATATGGTAATGTCTGTTAGAGGTATTCATTTTTAGTCAAAAACACATAGGGTCTAGGTAGCAATCACGCGTTCTATTGTCCATGTACAGTTTACGTACGAACTTTAGTTGGGCTAAATTACATGCGGTCAATATTCTGATGATTGTTTCAGCTGTTTATACATGTATCATAAGGTTTAGGATAGCCACTGAATAATTGTATTAAACATGTAGACACCTATACTGCTATATAGCCTGGTAAACCAAAATTTCATCCACCCAAATATCGCGACGGCGGCACCAAGGCGCCGTTTTACCCTTGTGTTCCTTTATACTAATTTATTTATGTGCAAGTAAAAAATCAAAACTCGCGGAGAGGAAAAATGAAATATCGTTTCCCGGGCGTTCGCCAAGGCGCAGTTTTCTTACAGTTTCTCTTTTAAGTACTTTAAAAATGAATAAACACATTTGAAAACGGAAAATTGTGTTTTGATAGCCTAATGTGTATGAACCATGTTGTCTGCTCAAAATTCGTGTATGCTCGTGAGTGATAATTGTCATCTCACTAACGTTTAGGTGACACAATCCACTGCTCGCGAAGCATGAATGACACTCAAATTATATTAATCCAGAGTTCTCGATAACTCCAATCTGGGCGTATTTTTACGCGTGTTTTTCGTTTCGTACGCCTAAAATTCACTGCCATGGATTCTCCCTTACGCCATGTTTTTTTCTGATGACGCGTCCAAAACTTTCCATAAATTACGTGAAAAAATGAGCTACAGCGGAAAGATCAAGGCAGAATAGCCGCAAGACATTGTTCAAAGATCAAGCAAGTGACTGACACGTGCCACTGATGTGGGGAAGCAAGTAGGCGTGAACTAATTGTGCCCTTATCCAATCAGAGCGCAGTAAACTGACAATCAAGTTTTTGTTGATGGAGATTGACAGGTCAATTTTCACGGATCACAAATTTGTGTCGATTCAATGGATGTTTATTGTCAGGTCCTTATCTACACAAAGGGATGATAGGCAAACAAGATTTTGTTGAAAAATATTAATAGCGATCATTGAAGAAAGTGTTCGCAGATCTTTATGGTCGTCGTAATTTCGGTATGAAAACTCGCTACGGAATCGGAACAATGTACACAATGGAGAGATCGTTTTCTGGTGCGATTTGTGTTTTTTTTGCATTCATTTCCAACCCTATTTGCATAGAAATTCTCTGAATGAGAGAATGTATCACAATTTCAGTTGCCTTTAAGAAATTCCGAATGAGAAATTGGCAGAAAAGAAGAGAAAACCAGAGGACCAATGGTCCTGTAAACGCTCACCTGAGATCAGCTGCATATACCAATAAACATGTTTGAATATTATGGTATTTAACTCCAGTGCAGGGGCAGATAAGCCCTTGGGCCATTTTCTTTTTTCAGAATCTTCAATATTCTGTCCATTTGCCAATTTCCTGTTGGCTTTTTCCTTCAAATGACATTTTAACAGTTTTCCCAATTCAGATGCACAAGCAACCCATGTTGACCTTGCCATAAACTTGGTCAAGGTCATCACAGGGTCATGATTTATATACACATTGGAGTACTTTCGCCATCGATGCCTCACGCCAAGTTTCCTTGAAATCAGTCTATTGGTTTCAGAGAAGATGATTTTTGATGGGTTTTTACCATATATGGGCATGGCGGCCATCTTGGTCATGTGACCTAGATTATTTATATACACATTGATTCCCCCATTCTATAGATGCTTCACTTAAAATTTGGCTTTGTTTGGCCAAGCGGTTTCAGAGGAGAAGACGTTTGAATATTATGGAAATATACATGTATATTGCCCCGGGGTGGGGGCACATGAGCCCCTGGGGTCCAATTTTTTTCAGAATCATTAATATCCAGTCCTACTGCCCATTTCCTGCAAGACTTTCACTTTAAATGACATTTTAAAAGTTTTCCCCATTCAAATGCATTGGTGACCTATGTTGACCTTCCCGTAAAATAGGTCAAGGTCATCACAGGGTCATGATTTATATACACATTGTAGTGCTTGAGCCATCGATGCTTCGTGCCAAGTTTCGTTGATATCGGTCAACCGGTTCTGGAGAAGAAGATTTTTGAACGGTTTTTACCATATATGGGCATGGCGGCCATCTTGGTCATGTGACCTGGATTTTTTTATATACATATTTGTTACCCCTTCCTATTGATGCTTCACATAAAATTTCGCTTTGATTGGCCAAGCGGTTTCAGAGGAGAAGATGTTTGAATATTATGGAGATATACATGTATATTGCCCCGGGGTGGGGGCGGATGGGCCCCTGGTGCCCAATTTTTTTCAGAATCATTAATATTCAGTCCTACTGCTCATTTTCTGCAAGATTTTTCCTTTAAATGACAATTTAACAATTTTTCCCATTCAAATGCATTCGCGACCTATGTTGACCTTGCCGTAAAATAGGTCAAGGTCATCATAGGGTCATGATTTATATACACATTGTAGTGCTTGAGCCATTAATGCTTCATGCCAAGTTTGGTTGAAATCGGTCCAGTGGTTCCGGAGAAGAAGATTTTTGAAGGGTTTTTACCATATATGGGCATGGCGGCCATCTTGGTCATGTGACCTGAATTATTTATATACACATTGGTTCCCCCTTCCCATAGATGCTTCATGTAAAATTTGGCTTTGATTGGCCAAGCGGTTTCAGAGGAGAAGATCTTTGAAAATGGTGGACGACGGACGACGGACGACGGACGGACGGACGACGGACGGACGACGGAGCATGGGTATACTATAAGCTCACCTTGTGAGCCTGACGGCTCAGGTGAGCTAACAAAGACACGCGTCGGCTGATTCAAGATGGCCACAAAATATAATTGAGCCGCCTCGTGGGAAAACCAACAATGTGGTTTCCGAGCAGGTCCGACACAAACCGAGCTGTACAAGCACAGAAGAGAGCTAGAAGCTTGAAATTTTGGATTTAAGTAGAAGAGGAATTGTACTATCCGAGTAGCGAAAACAAAGGCGCTGATCAGCTTCGCGGTTACCGCGAAGCTGATCTGCGTCTTTGTTTTCGCCTATGCAGATTTTTGGTTTTCCCATGGGGCGGCTCATATAGTTAAAGCATGCATAATGTATAAAAACTTAATTTAGTTGGTCTTAACCACTCTCAACAACATTTTTTCGCGACATTTTTAACAAAATGTTAATTTTTGGGTTGTTTTTCAAAACCCAGAACTGGTGAGCCTATAAAAGCCATACAACTGTTTCTTGGTGCTTCAAATCAAAGCATTTGTCTTCCCCGTGACTGCTATTCAAAGTATCTAGACCCAAACAGATTCCTGCAAATATCTCAAGACAGATTTGCTTCCTACATAATTATTTTGTACTGATGTAATTACCAATGCGCCGTTATTATACTTTTTTTCTCACAACATCTTTTTCCCACCGATTCCAAAACCCGTGATTCTGCAAGGTGTGAACCTAATTAACTTGTTGGCCAATTATCGACAGATTAAGGAAAACTCTTTTGCCATAGAATTGACTGCTCTCACAAGTTTTTATGTAAGCTTGAAAGACATCAATCTTGCTTTAAAAGATTGGAATCATGGTTGGAGCCTTAAAGCACTCATAGATCGCATTGTGGGTCATTGCCGACGGAATACTAAACAAACCAAAACAAAACCAAACAAAACCAAACAAAAACCTTAAAAATGTAGACGAGTATGAAATCTTAGTATGCTATTTGTTAAGGCATTCCTGTAACTTATTTTCAGACCATTCCATGGTGGTCCTGATGTAAATATCTTTATCATGTTGCCTGTTTATTCCGTCTGCATCAATGTTTGGCTCGTCATTGGTGACTAGTACTACCTTCCTGGGAAAGAGCTAGTCGTCATGCTCTTCGTCAGTGTTGTTAAACTTCTGTGATGTATTGCATGTACGTTGCCCTTTCTTACCTTTTATTGTTTCAATTCCGAAGTTGGACCTTCGGTTGTGACAAAGTCATTACGAAAACTTGCCCATGCAATAAACAGATATTTTTGAGCTTTAAAAATTGAAAATGTTTAGCTGAAAAATTTGATATTTTTTCTTATTTTTGCTCAAAACATAGGTTGCGGGTACATGTTCGAACCGCCTCGGTGAGGCGGTTCTAACGAGCACGTGGACAATTTATGTTTTTGAGCAAAAATAAGAAAAATATGTATACCCCTGCATACCCCGGTTTATTATAGAGGGGGTATACTTTACATGGGCATGTTATCCTAATGCATGTTGTGTTTTATAGCGAAGTAATTATTATAAACGTGTATTCGTAAACCTCGGTGCAGGTTTTGACCTAAAGTACACACTAGCACTTGCAAAGGGGCATTCGGTTTGATTTTTGGTATTTTTGGTAGTAATGTTTTATAGATCTGCAAAGAGACTGCTCTCCCATGGTGCGACTCATTTATGTTTGTTCCCACATTTATATGTTTAATAAGTACAAATGCTTTACTTGATCAATTAATTTAGATAGAAAACATCCCTCATCCCAGAATTAAGCTTACTTTTCCACCATGAAAAGAGAATTGGCATGGGAAACATTGCTACATGTACCACTTTGTCCCAAAGACCTTTACTTGCAAACGAAATTACAACGGGTCCTAAAAAGACGATTCTTATTAAGCAATTAGCGATTGTTTTTACTGATCATCTGGCAGAGAAACTTGGTAACCAATAAACAAGACGAATTTGAACCGAATTACAGGATAACTTGTGGAATAAGGGAAGAAACTCTTACATACAATCTTGATCACGAGTTCGCATCCTTGGACCACTGGGTGCTTGCTTGGTCCCAATACAAAAACATCTGACTTTGTGGTAACACATTTTGTGCAATTTTAATGATTTTCACGAAACTATGATCAATGCTTAGTACGCAAACGTGTACTTATTGTATATGTAAAATTCATTCTGTGGCAAAGCGAGTCAAAAATTGCTTTAAAAAAGTGCAAACAATCCATTATGTTTAATTAGAATTTCTTTAATGGCGTAATGAATCATAGTAAGGTATTTTTCTTTCAAACAGCAGGGAGCTAAGAACCCCCCCCCCTCACCCCATCCACACTCCACCCTCCTGATAGGAGAAGGGTCTAGTACTGCCTGATAGGGCCTCAAAATTGTGACAATATACACGTGGCAATATGAGATAATCAATGCCACCACCATTTATCAATAATGCAAGATGAATGCATTATGACAAGCGCGAGATTTTCAAAGACGGATACAACGTTTGACAAATGACATAATTTCCTATCATTTCTCCGTATCAAATTGATATGATTGTATAACCCACACGAGGCATATCATACCACATGCTCATTAACCCAGCTTTTACTTTTAATTCAAAAAGGTTACTTGTATCAAAATGCATTTAATATAGGCACGACGACCAATTGAGTATAAAAATGAAGTTATTAAATTTTGAATATGGCTTCAAAACTGCGTTAAAGATATTCAAGCTGATATGTTATTGTTGTCTGCTGAACCTGTGCAAAATTAATTGCACAAACTGTCATTATTTACATATGGAGGAATTCATTTATGTAATATCGCGTCTGGATCGAATTCCGATGACTTTGAAACTCGCTTAATGCATAAATGAAATTGTAACAGAAACATATCAAAATAATTATCATACACAGGTGAAACATATTCGCGATCTTCACGGAACACTGAAAGGTCGAAGTGAATTCAATGATAACGTTTTTCTTGCCATTTTGTGTTTTAAGTTTTTTATTTATTTTTTTTTTGCATGAAGTTGCAAATAATCAAGCCTTAAATATCGGTATGTGTTTTTCGGCAACAGTCCAAACTCAGACCATGATTCAGGAACGAACTGACTCGCTGCAGTTTTATCAGCGGGCGACACATGCGGCGCGTTTCGCTGTTTAGTATGGCCTGTGGCGTTCGATTGACCCCAAATCTTGACTCCTGCGTAGGTATCTCACCATGGCGTGATAGCATATTCACTAGATGGGAGCGTCGCAATACCTAGGTGGTAGAGCACAGGGCTTCAGAAGGGCAGGTCCTGGGTAGTGTCCACAACATAAATCGGCATGACTAAAGAATGTTTATGGGACGTTTTAGCTATAGCCTGTCACTAGACTTTGTACAGTAATCAGCACGAGATGACATTGAAGCTTTCTCCGAAGTGTTTTGAATAATACCCGACAAATATCGTATTCACCTCGTTACGACAAAATGCTGTTGAAGGACAAGCACTGAGTAAAAAATGTCTTACCTCAACGTGCATGGAAGAAGGGTAGATCAAACCTAAAGCTTAGTATGCAGTAACGGATACGGCTTCTGCCAGTCTAGATGTAGACTGGCATCAGTCTCAGAGATAAAGAAACCCCTCTAAGATAGCACATTGAATTTCATTATAAACACTGCTGCTAAAATCTCTTTAGCTAAGAGAGATTTAGTTTTCAGTATGCTTATTATTTTCATTCTTAGTTTGCTTTTTTTGGTCTTTTTTATATATTTCTTGGACGCTTGCTAGTCTAGTCTAGATGATGAGGCATGATAATAAATTACATGTATGTATTTCGTTTATACCATTGAGCTTATGAGCTCTTGACAGTACAGTCGGGATGCGTAGCCAAGGCGCAATGATATAATCAAAATCGTAGCAACCAAAAACGTTCGAAAATTAAGCCATCCACTTTGAAGCGAGAGACAGTGCCTTAAATAATTCCATTCGTGTGTACCAAAGACGAAACTGATTTTCATCAAACACGCAGCCCTTTTTAAGCAATGCTATATCCGCCCTATGAAGTTGCTTCGTTGTCATGACAGTTTGTCGGCGCATTGATTCAGGGGATTTTCCTTCGCGAGTCAACTGTCAAAAATGTCAGTCGTGTTAAATCGTTTATTTAACGAGTATTTGATTTTCTCCCGTGTCGAGACCCATATTTTCTGAAAATTCAATCTTTTGTGAGAATATTGATGTATGAATCACGATATGATCGGTGTGAACAAATTTTTGTTCTAAAAAAGAAAATTGGTACTGACGATGAGAATGGCGTTTATGCCCCAAAATTAGGCCCAAATTGGTTGAACTTTTATGAAAAAATGTCAGCATAATCGCTATTAATCCGTCAAATACGGTTCATTTCAACCGATGCTGTATAAAACATTGTCACTTTCATTCAGATTTCAATTTTATCGAGAAATATTTGAGAAAAGTAAAGCCAAATTGGAAATTGTCGTAGTTTGATACTATTTTTAGAACACAAGTAAAAGCTTTGAGGAAAATATCAATGTTGAAAAAGGTAGCAAAGCTGCTTGAGATTGTCGGTAGATCCTATATAGGGGACAATATGTTAGACTGACACATTTATCATCATTTTCTTTTTATTTTGTACTGAGTTGATAAATATATCTGACTATTACCTTAGGCAAACGTATAAATCCAAGCCTCAGGCCATGGAGGTTTTGATTTAACCTCCATGCTCAGGCTCAGGAACTGTGTAATGGCTTGTGAGTTGCTCAATGCCACAACTTTTATGGCACTGTCTGTTGTCAATGACCTCGATTATGCCCCCTTCTCTGCGGTGGACGGAAAAAAAGTCACAGGAAAAAAAGTCACGGAAATAAAGTCACAGAAAAAAAGTCATAGGAAAAAAAGTCACAGGAAAAAAAGTCACAAAAATAAAGGACTAAATGAAATGCATATAATCTGTACATAAATGAAGTAGGATATACATTTCATGTTTAAAGTAAGAAATGATAAGGAACTGTCATAATCAAAACTCAATTCCTGCTCTAGAAATTGAAAATAACTGAAACAAAAAATAATGGGAACCACCCTAGTATATTGGACACGGTGGTGCCATGGTAGACCATGAAGCCAGAGGAAAGGGGATAGAAAACTAATGCTGCAATGTATACATGTTGTGTACTTGAACAAGCCTCTAATAAGCTCCCAGAGAACTGGTTTAGTACTCAGGAAACTTTAGCTCCATCCCAGCATAGCTGAAAATTGATAATCAGGATGTAAAACATCAACCCAAACAAAAATATTTTCAAAAATATTAGTAATAATAAAAATAATAATGTCCATTTCTAACATAAAGTAGAAAAAAAAGTTTTTATTTTTGTGACTTTTTTTCCTGTGACTTTTTTTCCTACCCAAATCTGTGACTTTTTTTCCGTGACTTTTTTTCCTGTGACTTTTTTTCCTACATTCTTCTCTGCGATTCTCTATGTACTTATCATTTTTGGAAATGGTTGAGGGACACCAGAGCAAAGATATGCTGAATGCTCACCTAGTAAGCCTGAAGGCTCAGATGAGGTAAATATGTTTAGTAATTGCCACACTATTATGACTGATATTGTCCAGTGTTTCTAGAAATCAAGCTTGTGTCATTTCTAATACATGTAGTTTGATTTGTTGTTTTCAGTCTGGTAGTAAACATATGAGGCTGTGTCAAGAATCTCAAATGATCAGTCCAGGCCCTGAGGCTACAAAACGTTTTTCAAGCTCAGCGTAGGTGAGCATAAAATTTCAACTGCTTATAAATGTTGAAATGGTAAAAAAATGGGAAAATTCAGGTTCAAAACTCAAAAACTAGTAACTTATTCTGCTAATAAATATTAAAATGCCAACAATTGTTGGCATTTTAACATTTATGAGCAGGATAAATGAGCCGCATCGTGAGAAAACCGGTTTTTGCCTAGGCGAAAACAAAGGCGCAGATCAGCTTCACGGTAACCGCGAAGCTGATCAGCGCCTTTGTTTTCGCTACTCGGATAGTACAATTCCTCTTCTACTTAAATCCGAAATTTCAAGCTTCTAGCTCTTTTCTGAGCTTGTACAGGCCGGTTTGAGTCGGACCTGGTCGGAAACCCCGAAGACCGGTTTTCTCGTGTCGCGGCTCAAATAGTCTCAGCTGAGTTGAGCATGAAAGAAGTTTTATAACCTGGGGCCACCAGTCATACATGTGATGAGTTTAAGATGCATCAGAGATTTTTTTCTTTCATTTGATGGAGGCATTTGAAAAACGTATATAGAATGTAGATTTAAGAAAATCATTGGAAGACTATCACATGCATTAAGTATTTCATTTGCGATTTTACAGCTTCAAGATTAATTCAGACGTACACACTACTGATCGAACTGTAATGAGTACTGGGTTCAAAAATTTACAGAACATTTCCTCGTATTCTTCAACTTCATGTATGTAGAAACCTTCTCTGTTTGTAAAACCAGGCTATAAGGTGTTGTGTGAATCTGGCTTGGTTGTGGCTTTGATGAATTAATATATGCATGAAACTTCTATGGTTTAAACTTTTAATTCTGTACATACAACATATAACAAGACAAACAAAGCATTATATACAATAATTGCATATTATAACAAGGGATTCAGAAGGAAAACCTCCTTTGTGTGTAGCTCTGCCTGTGATCAATGTTTTTGACATAAAACATGCGCAGATCCAGAAAATTTTCTCGGGGGGAGGGGGTGGGGTTTGGGGGGGGGGGGGTCAAAATTCCCAGAAGGGGTCTGACAGAAAATTTCAACATGGCAAAACTAATAATCTGGCAATTCTAGGGGCCGTACGGACCCCCTGTCCCCCCTCTGAATATTACGCCCATGTTAAATATCGGTCAATTTCTACAACAACGAAGCTCAGATTTCCATACTTAAACTGGTTCATAAGAAATGACTTCTGGATTTCTGAGTTGGCCATTGTTATAATAAAAACACATTTTCTTTTATTTCTCAAGTCAGCTGTGAGCATGTATACTTTAGGCCTAAAATAACCAGAGGACCAATGGTCCTGTAAACGCTCACCTGAAACCCGAGATATATACCAATAAACTTGTTTGACTAGAATGGTACTATACATATATATAACCCCAGGGCCGGGTCAGAGCAACCCCTGGAGTCAATTTCTTTTTGAAAACATAAAACTGCAGTCCATTTGCCAATTTACTGCAAGTTTTGCCCTTCAAATGACATTTTAACAATTTTCCCTATTCAAATGCATGGGCGACCTAAGTTGACCTTGCCGTAAAGTAGGTCAAGGTCATCCAAGGGTCACGATTTATATAAACTTTGTACATGTCCCTTTGCCTGATGCTTCATGCCAAGTTTCAAAATCATAGGCCTTCTGGTTCTGGAGAAAAAGATTTTTGCTATTTATAGCCATGGCAGCCATCTTGGTCATGTGACCTTGACCATTTATATATACTTTCAATCCCACTTCCTAACAATGCTCCTCATAAAGTTTGGCTTTGATTGGCCAAGCAGTGTCAGAGAAGAAGCTCTTTAAGTATCACTGTGATATACATGTATATTGCCACAGGGTGGGGGCAGACAGACCCCTGGGGTCCAAATTTTTTCAGAATCATCAATCTTAAGTCCATTTGCCCATTTCCTGCAAGTTTTTCCCTACAAATGACATTTAAACACTTTTCCCCATTCAAATGCATGAGCGACCTATGTTGACCTTGCCGTAAAATAGGTCAAGGTCATCCCAGGGTCATGATTTATATAAACTTTGTAGAGCTCCAGTCACTGATGCTTCACACCAAGTTTCAAAATCATTGGCCTTCTGGTTCTGGAGAAGAAGATTTTTAAAGGTTTTTTTTTCTATTTATAGCCATGGTGGCCATCTTGGTCATGTGACCTTGACTATTTATATAAACTTTCTTTCCCCCTTCCCAAGGATGCTCCATATGAAGTTTGGCTTTGATTGGCCAAGTGGTTTCAGGGGAGAAGATGTTTCATTATTATGAAAATATGCATGTATATAGCCCCGGGGCAGGGGCAGACAACCCCGCAGGGGCTAAAATTTTCCATTAACATTAATCTTTTGTCCATTTGCCTATTTCCAGTAAGTTTTACCCATTAAATAGTATTTTACCATTTTTTCCCATTTAAATGCATTGGAGACCCAAGTTGACCTTGCCGTAAATTAGGTCAAGGTCATCCTAGGGTCATGATTTATATAAACTATGATGGGCCCGCGTCCCCGATGCTACATACCAAGTTTCGTGGAAATCGGCCCACTGGTTCTGGAGAAGATTTTTAAAGGTTTTTGCTATTTATAGCCATGGCGGCCATCTTGGTCATGTGACCTGGACCATTTATATAAACTTTCGTTCCCCCTTCCTAAGGATGCTCCATATGAAGTTTGGCTTTGATTGGCCAAGCGGTTTCAGAGGAGAAGATCTTTGAAATTGTGAACGACGGACAACTGACGGACGGACGGACAGACGACAGACGGACGCCAGAGCATGGGTATACTATAAGCTCACCTGTGAGCCTTCGGCTCAGGTGAGCTAAAAAAGGGAGTGTTTAGGGTAACCTGACCCTAAACCTAGATTTTTTGGTGAATCCTAATTTTTTTATCTCAATATTTCTAAGAAATTGAAGAAAACAACAGTATTTATGGTAAATTAATGACTTTCAACAGAAAAAATAATAAGAGAATAAAATAAAATTAATAAATAAATATGCACCTTTATAGTAACCCTACCTTGAGTTTTCCAAGATGTTACCCCAAACAAACAAAACCACTTTTTTACAGGCCTTGTTTATCTCGAGTTCATATATGAGCTGCGTCATGAGAGATTCCATTTTAGCCTAGGTGAAAACAAAGGCGCAGATCAGCTGTGCAGTGATCAGTGGCTTTGTTTCCACTACAGGGATAGTACAATTCCTCTTCTTCCAAAATCCAAAACTTCAAGTCTAAATTAAACCATGATACAATACGAAAACACACCCATGAAGATTTTAATTGAAAGAAGCCGGTTGTTTTTGCTGTAACCTATATTGTGGGTACTACATGTTAGAATGGTCTTGGTAAGGTGGGTCTAACAAGTATCCATAGACAAAAACCTTTGGATCAAAAATAAGAAAAATAGCTTAAATAGGTACACCCATGCACACTCCAGTTTTACTATATATATAAAAGTGTGGTATAAGGCCTTTTTCTCTACTTTAACAGTTGTTTCTATTGTTTATTTCGCAGTGCAGAATTTTCCTGGGTATTCACATCATGTTGTTGACCATGTCAAGGGATCACATCACATTCCTTGCATGTCTCAGACCTCTGAAAGATAATTGAAATCATGTTTAATAAAGTTGCATGGTATGTAGTAATTCACCAGCCATTTGTATCCACAGTCACTATGGTGCCAGGAAAAAGCAGGGCATAAAAGCCAGACTAGAAAAGTAGTAAAATACGAAAGATACAACTACTAGTTCATTTGAATTAAATGTGACTGTATCCTGTCATATATTCCACACTCATCGGAGGTTATTACCCGGCACATAAGCCCGCTGTGCCCCTATCCCCGGTCACATAGGGGCTGGGGATACAAATGACTGGTGCGTATGGTAACGCATATATTTTTCCCTAGCCCACAAAAACTGTTTGTTTGAACCCTGTTGGAAGCCATTGACCCCACAAATACTGTCCAAAGAGACAGGGAAAATTGATGTTCCCCAAAATTCTCTAATATTTCCTGTTTCCAGAAGTAAATTTTTTATATAAATCAGCATTGACATCAGGATAACATGTCTGTGTAAAGTATATCCCTTCAAACCCCACTTTTATATACGGTAATAAAACTTTGGTGGGGTATATCTAGTATTTTTCTTATTTTTGCTCCAAAGCAAAGCTCCATTGTGGGTACTCGTTAGAACCGCCTCGCCGTGGTGGTTCTTTGTGCACCCACAATCTCTGTTTTGAGCAAAAATAAGACAAATATTAAAAATTTACAGGTGAAAATTTTCAATCTTAACAACATAAGAAAATGTATGTTACAAGGGCATGTTTTCCTAATGTAACAGCAGAGTACTAACATACTAACACTGCATACCCACATGTAGAATAGACTGATA